>BQNB010056371.1:0-36931 GCA_026074375.1 Tanacetum coccineum | reverse complement strand
CAACTTTAATCCTTTTATATATATTTTTAAACATTTTACCCTCAACTTTAGAGTTTGGCAAAACAGGCCCTTGTAGTTTAACTTTAGGATAATTATATTTTTGGCCCGAAAGTTTAATAGTTTCAAAAGTTATAGTATATACCCTCCATGCACAATTCAATTTGCATTACTAGTCCAAATTCGTTATACTTGGTATTTTTAATCTCAAAATCGATTTGCAGGTTATAGCTTATTACTATAAGCTAAAATAAGTAAGTTTTACGAGCTTGTAGCTTATGAAATAAGCTTATGAGTTCGAAAACTCAAAATGGGTTCGTTTGGTTTAGAAATTGTAACCCGAAAGGTTAGAGCTTTTGGGGTTTGTTTCAAAGCTTATAAAAGTGATAAAGAAGCTTATAGGAATAGCTTATAAGTTCAGCTTATGGCTTATAGCTTATTAGGGTTTGAAATTAGGGTTTTAAGGGTGCGTTTGGTTTAGGAAAACCAACGAATAGGCTTAGGGTTTTAGGAACTTATTCCAAGTGGTTATAAAAGTACATAGGAGCTTATTAGGATAAGAATAAGCTCAAGCTAGCTTATTTAGGGTTTCGAATAGATTAGGGTTTCAAAATGGGTCACTTAAGTAATGAAAACTTGATATCCCCTGGATATATATCTTTCGGTTTTAATACAGGATATGAGGCTTAGTCGGGTTTTACTTCGATCACCTCGAATGATCAAAGTTTCATCGTCGATAGGGATGTGGAAGACTTTCTCATCACAGATAATTCTTGCATGATACTTGGATAACCAATCCATACCAATGACGACGTGAAAACTACCGAGTTTAATCGGCATGAGATCAATTTCGAAAGGTTGGTTTAACAAGATCAGAGTGCAACCCTGGATAACGATATTAGTGCCTACTGGGTTTCCATTGGCCATTTCAATGTCATAGGTAGTATCTAGTGTAATTGGTGGGATATTAAGCATAGAAGCAAGAGATATGGATACGAAACTTTTATCGGCTCCTGAATCAAATAATACTCTAGCTAGATGTTAGTTTAGAAAGAACATACCCGTGACTATGTTCGTATCTTGGTGAGCGTTCTTGTCCCTCAGTAAGTATGCTCTTCCGTGGGCATTGTTGTTTGCTCTTGAGCACTGACTTTTGTAGTGCCCTTTCTCTCTACAGGCATGACAAGTTATAGATACTGGTTGTAGGTTGCTTCCAGTGGCTGGCCCTTTGTTTCTGCAGTTCTTGGTCAGATGACCCACCTTGTTGCAAGTCTGACACTTAACAGTGGAAGGTCTTGTGTGATGCAGGGTGCATTTCTTACACAAGGGAAGGCTTCTAGTATACCTATTGTTTTCAGTTGGGATGACAGCATAAGCCTTGATGGTTTCTTGCCTTCTATTATGTTGTTGTTGGTGATCATTGTTGCGGTTGTTATTGTTGTTACGGTTATTTTGGTAGTTGTTGTTGATAAAGGTTCTTCTATCATCAAACTTTTGTTTATGATCATTGGTTCCTTGCATAGAATTGTGCTTTGTTACTTGATCCATTAACCTCTGGGTTATGGTAATAGCTTCCTCCAAATTTTGAGGCTTTAAAGCGGCAACATTTCCTTTAATACTCCTGGGTAATCCCCCGATGAAGACTTCCATAAGTTTCTCAGAATTTGGCACCATAGTTGGACATAAAACTATCAATTCCTGAAATCTTCTAATGTAAGTCTTGAGATCATTTCCTTTTACAGTCAGATTGTAAAATTCATCTTCCATTATCTTGACCTCAGTTCGGGGATAATACTTCTTTATTAAGAGCTTTTTAAATTCAGACCAGGTGATCTTGTAAGCTTCCTCTATTCCATAGGCATTGCGAATGACATTCACAGGACAAAGTTCTTCAGTTCGAGTAACCGTAAGCCACACCCCTCTTTATTGACCATACCTTCACACCGTTCCTAAATTCTCTGACCGCACACCACCCCTAACTACTGCTACCCACATCACCTTATCACAAAATACCCACACTTTCTTCCACCCCCTGACGGATTCTCGCCCTCCTCATACTCGTACGAAATCACAGTGTGTGTAACCCCTGGTCACCCTGTTTACACTGTCCTAGAGACTACGTCGAAAAACCCCCCCATCTCTTATCTCTTCTCTCATTTTCATGCAATACAGCGAGTTCAGCAGACGAACCCGAGCTAGTTATACAAATATATGATCCGCTATAATAAGCATTTCACTATATTAGTAATGCCTGCGTATTCACACTCCCCACACATGAAGTACCTATAAATACATCTCCCAAGTACCACATATAGACATCCAATGCTTCAACAACTGCAACCTTTTGTGGCTCAATATAGAAGAATACTGACATCGTGTAACTTAAATACACTCGTTGACATAACAACTGCTGAATAATCTACTATATCATAGATGACACTATCAAACCACCTATATACTACCTAGACCCCCTACTCTCCCACCACATTACTTATACTACAATATAGAGAGACTTAAAACGTGATGTGAGAGTACTACACTGATCCCTACACACTAACTACAAGCAGTCACCTGAGAGTGTACATGAGCGTAGGTTACGTGCATGTAGGTAGCGCAGAGAATGTCATCGCTATGTATGCTCGTAGATATAAGAGCAGGAGACCACGAATGTATTCATGATTTAAGTGTACTAACGTCCTCTCTGGCTGTGACCCCACTAGTGCCTCGCTCGATGGCTGTTACTCGTTGAAGTATACGCGTTATTTGTGGGTTCATCGTAACGTTGGCGTGTCATCTTTGTCTGCTGTATTGTGATACCCGCCGACACTATGTAGAAGTGAACGTCAGTGATCCGCCACTATGTCTCTACCTTGCTCACTCCCCACCATCTAACTCGTTCCGTAGTAGTACTCACCCCCCCACCCCCGCCTATAGGGGAAATCACCCACAGCCTAATACACCCCCCCCCCATCCACACACCCCCCTCACCCAACCACCCCCACCCCCCCCCCCCCCACCCCCCCCCCCACCCCCCCCCCTCCCCCCCCGATTCCTTTATATGCTCAATATTTTGATCATTAACCATATCCATGATAACTGCGGTACAAAGGTTTCGAGGAAAACCGTGTATGCGTAAGAGATAGCCATTGTAAACTAGACTACATAAAGATACGATTCATAACACTACAGAATATAGGATAGTCAACCACGACATACATTAAATCCGTAGACAACAACAGAATCGAGGGTTTATAATGGATTCCACCATTTATTAAGTCATAACAACTTGCTCTACATTTTTACATAGTCAAAATTGACAAGTGTCATTAATTTATGCTATACATCCAGGTGGTTGGATTCTAACAAAAGTTGTAAATGATAAGGATCTAGTCTAGTAGTCTGGTGTTCCTCCCTTGTGGTTCTTAAGTGCACGGATCTTGTTGAAAGACTTTCATATCTGCGTGCGTGGCGAATCTGGATATCCTTCGATGGAGTATCTCTAAAGTTGAAGTCCTGACGTGAGGCTAGTATACAATCTCGTCGTCATGCCTTATCTTGCTCTCTCTGAAATCCTTAAATCTGGGGTACGAGCTACAAGAGTGGACCACAAGATTTCAAAACGCATGCGACTACTATAACAGATACAACATCACATAAAAAGTATTTACTGTTACGCTAAGCTCATGACACCGATGCTAATAAAGTAGGGCATATCATATCATGCCACATAGTATTCCTGCCCTTAACTGGTGTCCCAAACCAAAGACCACCACAACGCACAATCGACATGACATATATCCGTTTGTTCTTCGTTAAGTGGAACCAAAGCAGATAGGGATAATTAGTCCCAATAGATCTATTTACGCATTCGCGCTCACTTAACCAATCCAATTGGCCATAGGTGACTAACGGTTCATGATAGTTCGGGCAATAGTGGTTTGTAAGGAAACTTAGGCAACACATAAACATGTAAAACTCACGTTAAGAACTTGTGTCCAATTTTAAAAGCAAACAATGTTTCTCACCCCAAAGTATAAAGCATTTGAAAATAGGTAAAATGTGGGGCTATGAACTCACCTTAAGCAAGTGGTGAATCGATAATCAACGAGGAAGAAATAAAGCCGAAAGGTCCTACACGCGACCTAGATAAACGGCGCGTCTCAGAAATACGGAAAGCATGCCAAGAATTGTACAATATGTTCACTACCAAAGACATCCATGTGTGTTTGTGCTTTAGTTTGTTTAATAAAGTATGACTAAATAAAATTATAGAGTTTTTCGTCAAGTCTTGGCGTTCATCAAAAAATTACTACTTTTAGAAAGTTTCTATTTTGGGAAAGTTTTTAGTTTCAAGACGTTAATACCGTCTTCTATATTTGTTAAGTTTCCATATAATCAAATGCGCTAACTAACCATAATCGCTTAACTTCCAAGTCCGATCCGCTAAATTTTACCAAACTTACTATTTTTAGTAACTTTATCGCTTTTCCTAAAATATGTAAATGATGTCTTCAAATGATGTTAATCTATATATATATATTACTATATGTTTCGCTAGTGTTTAGAAAGTCTAAAAATGTTTGAAAGTATTCGAATACCCTTTTTACTATTCACATCAGCACACTATTCATTAGGTTTTGCCGAAAAATATTTCAAGTTTCATTTGGTTATAGTTTAAAGTCCGTTTTTAGTGTTTAATATACGGAAATCTATCTATACGAAACGAGCTATGAAAAAACTACTTTTTCGACTATTGAAAACATTTTTAAGTGTCCTACAACCTCTTTTACATTTTCAATCAGCAACTCACATTTTCGAATATGTACCATAGACTTAACCATAGACTCAACCATAAGACCGCCATAGTGTCTAGTCCAACCTAACTTCTTTTTCGCCAAAAATAACCAACAAAACCACTCTTAATCTATCATAACCTCATCATATCTATTGTTGCAACCCACATTTCAACTCATCTCACCATAACTTATAAAACAACAACATGATACTTCCATTTTTATAAATAGGTTGGTTCAGATAGTTTTTATCATTTCTTATGATAAAGTAACACAAACACCATGACTTTTAAAAGAACAATATTTATAAGAATAAAAGAAATAAAACAAGAGATGGGTCAAGAATGCTTACAAGAATGAAGAACGAGTAGAGAATCACAAGATCTATACCCAAAATGACTAAATCTATAAAACCCACTTATAAAATTAGAAACCCTAATTTTATAATCTTGCAAACCCTTGAATTTTTAAAGAAACTACTATTGGATAACTTAGATAATCTTATAAACAACATCCTGGAACACTTGGATCTCGATGAAATTAAAGTTATGGATTGGGTTGGGTGTTGTAGGTGAGCCGTGAGTAAGAGAGCAAGGGAAGGAAGAGAGAAATTTTTGTGAGGCTTGTGTGTGTAAGATATAACCTAAGAATGAGAAAGTATGGTATTTATAGGACCAAGTTAGGGTTTTGTGACTTGGTTGGAAGCATCAAGTGGCTAACACACACCAAAGGGGTGTGCCTTTGTGGTTTCGACCGAAAATAGTCACAAGGACCCAAATGGGTTCAAATTTTAACTCATGGTTCACTAGAGATGCATAAGTTGGTCATGTTGAGGTCAAATGAAGTCAAAGTATGTGTAAGAAGTCACATGCCCATGACTTGGTTAGTTTCTTGTGCATGAGAGTGACTTCCTCATAAGTCACTATCTTATGCTTACATGATCACATGCATGGGTTTTTCAAAAGATGCTTCAAGAATTAATTTAGGATGCATGGTGATGTTGTTGTGGTTTAGGCGTCCAACATGTCAAGCAAGGGGATGTGAACAAAAAATTTAGCATTGCAATGCTTGACGGATGATAACTCGAGTTTACACGAAAAGATTGCGGGTTTTCGGGGTTCTGTTTGATCAAAAACGTGAAAAAGGCAATTTAAAAGATAAAACCCTAAAATCAATATCGGAAGTGATTAAAAATCACGAAACACTTAGAAAAGTTAAAATATCTCATACAAGGCCTAAATTAATTAATAACCGATGTCGGGACGCGCCCGGTCACGTTTTTCAGATTTACGCGGGTTAACTTCCCGGTAAACTGGCAGATTCAAACGTAACATGTAAAAGTCAAAGATAAAAATCGAGAAAGTTTAAAATATTGACCTGAAATTTATGGGGTGTGAGAGAGTAACAGTTGGTGTTGATTGGTTTGCTTGACTATTGTAGTTTCTGAAGTGTTTTGTTTGATGTTCATAAGAGGTGTATCTGAGCAATGGTTGTTGAAGTAGATAGAGTTGTGTGTTGTTGTTGACGTTGATTAGGTGCATCAGTAGTAGTTACAGCAAAAGACTTTGGCACAACTAGAGTATTTCCGTTAAGTAATTTATCAAACATCAAACTAAATAGCAAGCCATCTCATTTGACGTTGTTACTGTCTCAGTTGCTTGAGGAACATTTTCTTAACTTTGAGGACCATGACTTAAAATGCCTTGTTCATAGTGCACGTTATTAGTCCAAACAATTGGTGGATTGAGATCAGAATTGACATGATCTAAATGGATGATTTGTACAACAATTTGAAGGTGTATGAAGCTGAGATTAAAGGCCAATCAAGCTCAAGCTCAAACTCTCAGAATGTGGCTTTTGTATCTTCAGAAAACACTAGCAGTACTAATGAAGCAGTTAATACTGCTCATGAAGTTTCTACTGCTAGTTCACAGGGACAAGCTTCTTCCTCAACTTATGCTGATGATGTCATGTTTTCCTTCTTTGCTAATCAATCTAATAGTCCACAATTGGACAATGAAGATCTGGAGCAGATTGATACTGATGATCTTGAAGAGATGGATCTCAAATGGCAGGTGGCCATGCTTACCATGAGGGTGAAGAGATTCTTAAAGAAGACATGAAGGAATCTGAATTTCAATGGCAAAGAAACTGTTGGCTTTGATAAGACAAAGGTTGAATGTTACAACTGCCACAGGAGAGGTCACTTTGCTAGAGAATGCAGGGCACCAAGGAATCAAGGGAATAGAAATGGAGATGCTCCAAGAAGGATTGTACCAGTGGAGACTCCTACAAATGCCTTGGTTGTTCAAGATGGGATAGGTGGTTATGATTGGAGCTTTCAGGCTGAAGAAGGCATCACAAACTTTGCTCTAATGGCCTATACATCCCAAGGTTCATCAAGTTCATCAAGTTCAGACTCTGAGGTACATACTTGCTCTAAAGATTGCTTAAAATCATATGAAACTCTTCAAAAACAGTATGATCAACAACGTGATGCACTTAAAAATCTAATCTAGAAATTATAGGTTATCAAATGGGATTAGAATCATTAGAAGCTAGGATATTTGTTCATGAAAAGAATGAAGCTGTTTATGAGGAAGACATTGTATTTTTAAAGTATGATGTCCAAGTGAAAGATATCTCTATCAAAGACCTTAAAAATCAGTTAGAAGAAGCTCTAAAAGAGACAGATGATTTGAAACTAAAACTAGAAAAATTTAAAGAATCATCAAAGAATCTAACTAAACTGATAAACAGTCAAATAAGTGCTAAAGACAAAGCTGGTCTTGGTTATGATAGTCAAATAAATGAGAGTGAAGTGGTTCATAGTATGTTTAACAGTAGAGAAAGTGATGTGGATGATAGTCCAGTAAATGATAGATTCAAAACAAGTAAAGGGTTTCATGCAGTTCCCCCTCCTTACACTGGGAACTACATGCCCTCAATACCTGACTTATTCTTTGCTGGGTTAGATGATTCTGTCTATAAAACTAAAGTGAGTGAAAATGAAACTAGTATATCTAAGACTAGTAAGGATATTGTAGAAAAGCCTAAAACTGTTAGGCCTAGTGCTCCTATCATTGAAGATTGGGACATTAATAGTGATAATGATAGTGTGTTTAGACCGAAATATGATCAGACAAAACCAAAGTTTACTAAAATCAATTTTGTCAAATCTGATGAGAATGTGAAATTTGTTAATAAGGAAAACACACATAGGTAAGTAGAGTATCCAAGGAAAAGTCAAAGTCCTAAGGATAATAGAAGAAACTGGAATGGGATGATGACTCGGAAACTAGGAAATGGTTTTAAGTTTATAAAGAAAGCTTGTTTTATTTGTGGGTGTTTTAATCATCTAATCAAAGACTATGATTTTCGTGACAAGAAAATGGTAGAAAAACCAGTGTTGAATAATAAGGGAATGGTTACTGGTCAAAGGGAAATTAGACCAGTATGGAACAATGCTTTGAGGGTGAACCACCAAAATAAATTTACTCACCCACATCCTAAAAGTTATTTTGTTCCAACAGCAGTTGCAATAACGTCAGGACAAGTGTCAGTTAATGCTGCTAAGCAAAGCTCTCCAAAAGCAGTAGCATCAATTAGTACTGCCAGGCCTGTTAATACTGCTGCTCCTAAACCAAAAGTGAATGATGCATTACCCATGACATATTCTTACTTTAAAGCACATTCACCAGTAAGAAGGGCTTTTAACAAAAAATCAGCAGCTAAAACCAATAATTTTAATGAAAATGTTAATACTGTTAGGGTTAACAATGTAACTACTGCTGGGCCAAAAGCAATAGTTAGTGCTGCTGTGGGAAATGGGGAAAATGCTGTTAAGTCCTCAGCATGCTGGATTTGGAGACCAACAGGAAATGTTATTGACCATAACTCCAAAGACAGTGGATCATACATGCTTAAAAGATTTGACTATGTTGATCTACAAGGCAGACTCAAGTCAGTAATGGCTTGGGTCCCCAAGAGAAACTAATTCTCTTATTTTGAGTGTAGGGTAATCCACAATATACTTTACAGGATCAAGGGATTTTTGACAGTGGATGCTCTAGGCATATGACTGGAAACAAGTCCTTTCTTACAGATTATCAAGAGATTGATGGTGGATTTGTTGCATTTTTAGGAAGTCCTAAAGGAGGTAAAATTACTGGAAAAGGTAAAATTAGGACTGGGAAATTAGACTTTGAAGATGTATACTTTGTAAAGGAAATTAAGTTTAACCTTTTCTCTGTCTCACAAATGTGTGACAAGAAAAATAGTGTTCTTTTCACTGAGACTGAATGTCTTGTTCTATCTCCTAACTTTAAGCTACTTGATGAAAGTCAAGTCTTGCTTAAAGTTCCCAGACAGAACAACATGTACAGTTTTGATCTAAAGAATGTTGTTCCTTTAGGAGGTTTGACTTGTTTATTTGCAAAGGCTACAATAGATGAGTCTAATTTATGGCATAGGAGGCTTGGTCATATAAACTTTAAAACCGTGAACAAACTTGTGAGGGGAAACCTTGTAAGAGGGTTGCCTTCAAAGCTTTTTGAAAATGACCATACTTGTGTTGCTTGTCAGAAGGGAAAGCAACACAAAGCCTCTTGTAAGACCAAGCTTGTGAGCTCTATCACCAACCCTTACAAATGTTTTGCATATGGGACTTATTTTGGACCACATCGTAAGGAGTATCAATCATCCAGACATATTGCCTCACTTGTTTCACTGATGACTTTTAGTAGGTTAGGGTTGGGTTTCCTTTTTGGCCACTAAAGGATGAGACTGATGGGATCCTTTAAAAACTTTTAATAACTGATCATTGGAAAACCAACTAAATCAGAAGGTTAAAATTTCATCAAGATGTGACAATGGAACTTGAATTTTAAAAATAATGACATGAATCAGTTCTGTGGGATGAAAGGGATTAAGAGGAAATTCAGTGTTGCTAGAACTCCATAACAAAATGGGGTTACTAAAAGAAAGAATAGGACACTAATAGAGACAGTTAGGACTATGCTAGCATATTTACTCTTACCTACTACATTTTGGGCTGAAGCAGTTCTGTACTGCGCTTGTTTATGTTCAAGAATGGGGGGTTCTTGTGACCAAAGCTCACAACAAGACACCTTATGAACTATTACATGGTAGACCACCTAGTATAAGTTTTATGAGACCTTTTGGATGTCTTGTGACTATTCTTAATACCTTAGACCCCCTAGGCAAATTTGATGGGAAGGCTGATGAGGGGTTCTTAGTTGGATACTTTATAAATAGCAAGGCTTTTAGGGTATTTAACACTAGAACTAGGAAAGTAGATGAGAACCTGCACATAACCTTTCTTGAAAACAAACCAAATGTTGCAGGGAATGGACCAGATGGCTCTTTGATATTGATTTACTAACAAACTCTATGAATTATGAGCCAGTTACTGCAGGGAATCAAACTAATAAGAATGCAGGTATCAAGGATAATGTTGGTGCAATACCTACTCAACAATATATTCTGCTACCATTACTTTATGATAGTCCACATAGCTCAAAGGATGTAGTTGCTGATGATGCTGGTAAAAAAGACCTAATAAAGAATCAGCAAATTAGGGTGCAAGAAATGGTCAAGATAAGGAAGGAGGAGCTTCAAATAAAGAAGATGACCAAAATGTGTAAGATTTTAGAGTTGCATTGGATAATTTGCTTGTTTAATAGAGGGAGTTTAGTGTTTCCAGAACTCCACAACAAAATGGAGTTGCTGAAAGAAAGAATAGGACACTAATAGAGGCAGCTAAGACTATGCTAGTAGATTTATTATTACCTACTACATTTGGGTTGAAGCAGTTAGTACTGCTTGTAATGTTCAGAATAGGGTTTTAGTGACCAAGCCTCACAACAAGACACCTTGTGAACTATTACATGGTAGACCACCTAGTATAAGTTTTATGAGACCTTTTGGGTGTCCTGTGACCATTCTTAATACCTTAGATCCCCTAGGAAAATTTGATAGGAAGGCTGATGAGGGGTTCTTTGTTAGATACTTTATAAATAGCAAGGCTTTTAGGGTATTTAACACTAGAACTAGGAAAGTAGAGGAGAACCTGCACATAACCTTTCTTGAAAACAAACCTAATGTTGCAGGGAGTGGTCCAGATTGGCGCTTTGATATTGATTTACTAACAAACTCTATGAACTATAAGTCAGTTACTGCAGGGAATCAAACTAATAAGAATGCAAGTATCAAGTATAATGTTGATGCAGTCGCTACTCAACAATATATTCTGCTACCATTACTTTATGATAGTCCACAGAGCTTAAAGGATACAGTTGCTGATGATGCTGGTAAAAAGACTAATGAAGAACCAGTAAATGAGGGTGACAGAATTGGTCAAGAGAAGGAATGAGGAGCTTCAAATAAAGAAGGTAACCAGAATGTGCAAGATTTTAGAGCTGAATTGGATAATTTGCTTGTTCAACAGAAGCAAGGTTATGCTAACAGCACTAACAGAGTTTCTACTGTTAGTCCATTTGTTAGTGCTGCTGGGGAAAGTTTTACTAATACTGATGATCTTCCAACTGATCCTCTTATGCCTGATTTGGAGGATACTGCTGATCTTCTAAATACTGGTATCTTTAGTGGTGCATATGATGATGAAGATGAGGGTGCAGAGGCTGACCTTAACAACTTGGAAACAACCATGAATGTCAGTCCTATTCCCATAACCAGATTACACAAGGATCATCCTAAAGACCAGATCATTGGAGACATAAATTCAGCTACTCAAACAAGGAGTATGACTAAGATTTCTAAAGAACATGCTATGGTTAGTTACATCAAAAAGAAGAGGAGAACAAATCACAAAGATTATTACAACTGCTTATTTGCCTATTTTCTCAAAAAAATAGAACCCAAGAAGGTAACACGAGCTTTGACAGATCCAAGCTGGATAGAGGCAATGCAAGATGAGTTGCTACAGTTTAGTTTGCAGACGGTTTGGAGATTGGTTGATTTACCCAAAGGCAAGCAAGCCATTGGAACAAAATGGGTCTATAGAAATAAGAAAGATGAGAGAGGGATAGTAGTTAGAAACAAGACAAGACTAGTTGCACAAGGTTACACCCAAGAAAAAGGAATTGATTATGATGAGGTTTTTGCTCCTGTTGCTAGGATAGAAGCAATCAGGTTATTTTTTCCTATGCATCATTTATGGGGTTCATTGTGTACCAGATGGATGTGAAGAGTGCCTTTTTATATGGTACTATTAAAGAGGAGGTGTATGTGTGCCAACCTCCTGGTTTTGAAGATCCATAGTTCCCAGACAAGGTTTACAAGGTATAAAAGGCCTTATATGGTCTCCATCAAGCTCCTAGAGCCTGGTATGAGACCTTGTCTACCTACTTATTAGAAAATAGATTTAGAAGAGGAATCATTGATAAGACTTTGTTTATCAAGAAGGACAAAGGTGATATCATGTTAGTACAGGTGTATGTAGATGACATCATCTTTGGGTCTACTAAGAAGTCTTTATGTATAGAGTTTGAAAGTTTTAAGTTCCAGATGAGTTCTATGGGGGAGCTTACTTTCTTCTTAGGGTTGCAGGTCATGCAGAGAGATGATGGAATCTTCATCAGCCAAGACAAGTATGTGGCTGATATATTGAAGAAATTTGATATCTCTTCAGTAAAAACAGCAAGCACTCTAATAGAGACTAACAAGGCATTGCACAAGGATGAAGAAGCTAAGGATGTGGATGTTCACTTATACAGATCAATGATTGGATCATTGATGTACTTAACAGCTTCTGGGCCTGACATAATGTTTATTGTTTGTGCTTGTGCAAGGTTTGAAGTTACTCTTAAAGTCTCACATCTTCATGCTATGAAGAGGATCTTTAGATACTTGAAAGGTCAACCCAAATTGGGCCTTTGGTATCCTAGGGATTCACCATTTGACTTGGAAGCTTTTCAGATAGTGATTATGCTGGAGCTAGTCTTGACAGGAAATCCACAACAGGAGGTTGTTGATTTCTTGGCAAAAGGTTGAATTCATGGCAATGTAAAAAGCAAACAGTGGTTGCCAACTCAACAACTGAAGCAGAGTATGTTGCTGCTGCTAATTATTATGGACAGGTGTTATGGATTCAAAATCAAATGCTTGATTATGGGTTTAACTTTATGAACACCAAGATTTACATTGATAATGAAAGTATAATCTGTATTGTGAAAAATCTAGTGTTTCACTCAAAAACTAAGCACATAGAGATTAGGCACCATTTCATCATAGATTCTTAAGAGAAGAAGTTGATTCAAGTGATCAAGATTCACACAGACCATAATGTTGCAGATCTTCTCACAAAGGCTTTTGATGTTAGCAGGTTTAACTTTCTGATTGCTAGCATTGGATTACTTAATCTCTGAAGTATTGTTTGAGGGGAGGTTAATTAAGAATGGATGAAAGGGAATGTATCATTAAGCAGAAGTGGGTGAAGGGTCAAGACAACCCACTGATCCCTAACACACATCCACATCAGCTCAACTCTCTAATGAAGAACCAATCACTGTTTTATCATCATCTCAACTCAAAAAGACCCACAAACCTAGGAAAGCCAAAAGGACCACTAAGATATCTCAGTCTAGTGGACCTATTTACCTTGTTGCATATGAGACTGTCTATAAGGAGTGAGAAGACATAATGGAAAGGGCTGCCACTACTGCTTCTAGCTTAGAGGCAGAGCAGGACAGTGGTAACATAAATAGGACCCAATCTATGGCAACACTTAATGAGCCTCTTCCTTAGAGAACTGGTTCAAGTAGTGGTCCCAAGTGCCAAGTTACCATATTGAGGGGTGCAGAAGCTCAAACTAGGTTTGAGGCTGCATCTAAACAGTCTAATGATCCGCCTCTCTCAAGAGTTAACACACTTAGAAGTGGGGAGGACAGTATGAAACTAAAGGAATTGATGGAACTTTGTACAATGGTTTGCTTACCAGTATCTACTTTCTATTCATGGGTTGTACATAAATATGGATCCTCATGAATTCTCACATGTCTATCTAGTTGTTTCTAGTGTGCTTGTGATGAATAGAGGTATGTTGGTGTATAATTATTGCAGAAAGAGTTAATACTGTTAGACAACTCTTAGTACTGGTGAGCAGCAGTTAGTACTGCTAGGCCAAATATTAATACTGCTAGGCTTAACTTAGTACTAGTGGGATACCGTTAATACCGTTTGGAGCATAACCGATTTTTGGCAATTAAATATAGCCGTTGAGATATTTCTGCTAAATATTTCGCTTATAGGGGTCTATAATTTGGATAATTCTTGATCTTTCTTTCCCTTATAAGCTTTCTTCAAGATAAAGATTCAATCTTATTCAGTCGGTCCAAGCAAAACCTTAAGCGCTTTCTATATAAAATCTCAATTGCTTTCACCCAACATACATAAATTTCAAATGCGTACCTAAACCCAACACTTAATTCGAATCTTGCTGTTTCAACTGCTTTCATAATCTACAATGGCAAATTTGAAGTACTATGATCAACACAACATTGTTGCTCTCTTGGAGAAAACAGATGGAAGTGAAGGCTTTCATCAGATAGTGGATTTTCTAAATGCTTCTCACATCAGGTTTGCTCTCTCTGAAAGTCCTACTATCTATGATTCTCACATCAAATAGTTTCGGCAGACTGCTACTGTCATTACACTTGATAATGGGGAATAAGAAATAACTACCACAGTCGATGGTCATGTTAAAACTGTTACTATAGCATCTGTTAGGAAATATCTCCAATTAGCAGATGCTGGTGGTCTCAGTTCATTACCAAATACTAAAATTTTTGACCAACTCTTACTGATGGGGTATGCCATTACTTCTGATAAATTAACTTTTCAAAAAGGTCATTTCCCCCTTAGTGGAAGTTCATGATCCATACCATTCTTCATTGTTTAAGTCCAAAGAAAACAGCTTAGGAACAATTTAGTAGTAATATAGCAACTGCTATAATTTGCTTTGCCACAAATAGGACTTTTAATTTTTCAAAATTGATTTTTGATGGTATGGTGAAAACTTAGATAATCAAAGAAAATTTCTAATGTATCTAATATTTATTCAAATCTTTTTGAACAAAAGGAAAAGTTGCTTTCTTCACACAAAAGAATTTATATCACTCCTACCCTTACACCAAAATTGTTTAGTAACATGAGAAGGGTTACCAAGGGATATTCTATGGAGGAAACACCTTTATTTGCCACTATGCTGGTTATTGACCAAACTAGTGAGGGTGAAGGATCAGCAATCCCAGCTGGATCCCAACACACACCCCTCATGGCTCCATCTACTGAACCACACCCATATACATCAGCTCAATCACCTATTACTGAACCACATACATCATCCCCACAATTAACTGAATCACAAACTTCTTTAACAATTTGGAAAACTATTAGACAGGAAGTTGAGATTCCTTAGTCTAACTTTCCTACTCAGACCCAGTTGCAGATGAGGCTGCATTCACAGGTGTGGATGTTGTTCATGGAGGGGCTGCCACTACTATCTCTAGCATAGATGTAGGACATGGCAGTGGTAACATCACTAAGTCCCCTACTATGCCCTATGATTCACCTCTCCCAGGAGGTCACACACCTGGAAGTGATGAGGGCAGTATGGCACTACATGAATTGACGGTTCTATGTACAAATTTGTCAAACAAGGTGGAAAGCTTGGAGATAGAATTAAAGCAAACAAAACTAACCTATGGTGCTGCTTTTACTAAACTTATCAAAAAGGTGAAGAAGTTAGAGCAGACTGTCAAGACAAGCCAAGCTAGAAGGAGAACAAAAATTATTGCTTCTGATGAAGAAGAGGATTTAGTTGCAGAGGATCCTTCCAAACAGGGGAGGAGTATGATAGAAGAAATAGTTTTAGATGCTAGAATTTTATTGGTTCCTCCACATGTTGAAGTTAGGGGAGGTATGGATAGAATTTGGACACTCACGAAGGTTTTGGTGTTGGTCCAGAAGTTACTACTGCTGATACAGAACTTAACACTGCTAGTACATTTGTTAGTACTGCCAGTCCTCAAAGACATGCAGATACTATTGCTGATGATCTAACCCTTGCAGAGACACTTATGAAGATCATAAAGAGTGCTGTTAAAGCTAAGGGCAAGGCTAAAATGGATGAAACTGAGTCTCCAAGGAAGATGAAATAGAGAGAGCAGGTTCAAATTAGCAGGGATGCAAAAGTAGCTCAAAAGCTACAAGAAGAGTTTGATGCAGCAAAAAGACAGAGAATGGCTCAAGTGCATCAAGCTGCTCAGGGTTTACAGATGTTGAATGGGATGATGTATTGGCTAGAGTTGCAGCAGATGAAGATTTTGTTCAACAGTTACAAGCTGGTGAAAAGTGTAGTGAAGAAGATTTACCAATGAAGCTTGTAGAACTTGTCAATCAAAGAAAGAAGTTCTTTGCTCAACAAAGAGCTGAAGCTAAGAGAAACAAGCCAATGACTCCTGCTCAGCACAAGGAATATATATCAAATTACATCAAGAACCAAGAAGGCGGTTATTCTATTAAACAATTGAAGTCACTTTCATTTGAGCAGGTTAAAGAAATCTTTGAAACTACTATGAGGAAGGTACAATCTTTTGTGCCTATAGGATCTGAGTTGGAGGTTCAGAGACTGAAAAGAGCAGGTCAAGAAGTTTTAGAAGAGCCTGTTAAAACACAAAAGATTAGAGAAGCTTCGGGTTCAGGTGAAGAATCAGCAGAAAAGGAAAAAAGAATTATCAGAAGAAGAACTACAGAAATTGTTAGTGATAGTTCTAGTGGAAGAAGTTTATGTTGAAGCCTTACAGGTCAAATATCCAATCATAGACTGGGAGGTTTACTTTGAAGACACAAGAAGGTATTAGAAAATTATCAGAGTTAGAAACCATACAGAAGCTTATCAGATTTTTGCTAAGATGTTGAAGAAATTTGATAGAGATGACCTGGTTAAGCTTTGGGATTTGGTTAAGAAGAGGTTCAGTACAACAGAGCCTACAGATGATAAAGAGAAGGAATTATAGGTTAAACTGAAGAGATTGTTTGAGCCAGATAATGATGATACTCTATGGAAGCTTTAAAGGTATATACATGATCCTTTGGTATGGAGGATTTATGATACAGTGGTGGTATCACCATTGTATCTCAGTAAGATGAGTTGAACTCTATGCGAGTTGAAAAAGAATATATGTAGGATAAGAGGGTTTATGAACTGTATGATGGTGGCTAGACTATTAGTAGAAGCAGATAGTGAGATGTCTAGAGAACTTTTAAGAAAGATCTTCTATCAAGCAAACAGACCAAGGCAATAAGGTATTTGGATACATCCTCCTAGTGCTCAAGATGCTGATAATGAAGAAACTTGATGATTAACAAGATGAATATCAAGTTTAGGGGAGGATTGTTGGGAATAAAGGCCTCTCAAGTTTCTACTGCTAGTTGAAGAAACTACTGCTGGTGAAGATTAGAGAAAACAGCCTAAGTTATTAATATTGTTAGTGTTATAGTTAGTACTACCAGTATAAAGTGTTAGTATTGTCAGTTTATTAATACTGTTAGTTATAATAGTTAGTACTGTTAGTTATATAGTTAGTACTGCTAAAGTGATATGCATGAGATATATTAGGAATAGATATGCATTGATCACTTGACGCGTTTTGTAAGCCTATTAGGGTTTCTTGGTGTATAAAAGAAACCCTAAGGCATAGTTAGAAATATATAGATCTAGAAATTATTTTCTAATAGTTAGTATTCATAGTTTCAAGGTTATTCTGTAACTTTGATTGTGTTCAATATATTGAAAGTTTAGCAAGATCTTTTTTTTACTGTTTCATTGTTCTTCTTAGTATTACAAACTAGTTTCCGCATAGTTTGTAGTATTCACAATCTTAGTTTCTATTATAGTTGTTTTGGATCTATCCAATACAACTAAGCTTTAACAAGCTAAGTAAGATATGTTCAAAAGGGATCAACAATCTTCAACTTGGTGTTGAAAGCTACCAGAAGAAGCTCAACATCTCAAGACCACTGACGCACAAGCTTGGCATCTCTAACCTGGAACCATATACCACATACTCTCACCCTTAAGGTGTCATCTATTTGGACAAGTTGGAGAGAAATAGACTGATGTGTACTCACGATCTCTACAAGTTCAGCGATGGTACACTCATATTAGTACGGGATAAACTTAAAGACCTAGCCAACAACTTAGAGATGGGGTATGGAAGTGTCATGCCAAGAAGGAAATGGAGTAACTTGGACAAGAAACGGTCTTGCATCGTGGTGAAATATATTGATCGTCAGTTGCTGGAAAGAATGTTGCTGAGGAGTTTGGAAAAGTTTATTGGTGGAAGGGAATACGGGGAAGACCTTAGATTGCTTCAGCGGGCAATATGACTCTGTCATACTTTGTTCTACTCTTTTAGGTCAAACCTCGTAATTATAAAACTTGTGAATATGTATATATGTAGTGTAAGACTAATAATAGGCATATATAGTATTTGAGTACGAATTTTCAAGAATTTTTAAAGAAATTCAAAATCCTTCAAATTAACATACTCAACACCTTATAATACCCTCATAAATTGAGGGGGAGCATCAAAATGTTCCCAATAAAAAGGATTAATAATAATCAAAACATTTTTCTCCCCAAATAGTTTTCAAACATATTTGAATCAATTGATATCCAAAAATATCAAGAGAATTGACATTTTTTGATAAGAGAGAAAATGTTATTAAAATATAAGACTTATAAATGTGATGTTAATAACTCTAGTGTAGCTTCTCCCTCGTATGTGCTAAATATTTTTGAATATCGATGCACATATGCAGGGGGGAATTTTAAAAGTTAAAAACTATCGAGGTACAAATGTTTTAATATGTACCTCGGTTGAATTTTCAAAATGGTTTTAATGCCAACTATGGCAATACCAATAGACCGACCATGTACTTAATTTTATGGAGTTATAAGGTGGTTAAGGTTAGGTATTTGTCCAACGATCCAGCCAGAACCAGAGGGATCTACCCAAGGACATTCCATTAGATAGAATAGAAGTCCTTAGGTATGATACAACAGGAGTAAAAGTGAGAAAGGGGAAAATGCAGACTAAGACAGAGCTAACACTGGAACAAACCCAACAAGGTGTTAGTGATGAAGTCTTGGTAAACATTAAAGGAGTTAAAGAATGAAAAAGAAATGTAAAGATAAAGGGTGAATAGAAATAAGCCTTCTTTATACTTAGGCAGAAACCGGGTCAATGCATATGCTATTAGAAATACTAAGTTGTTGTCTGGTATTAAAGATAGTCATCATGGACCCAGTGATGCGATGCACAATCCTCCCTAGCCACTCAACGTCTCTCAAAAGACTCTTGTTTCATTTCTCACGAAGATTAAACACATTTCTATTGACTTTATCATCCTGAGTTAGTTGGTATTGAAAAGGTGGCAGTCAGCTCTAGCCTCCGATTACTAAAACTAAAGTGCACTATCGAGTCTAGAGCCATAAAGAGATCATCCATAAATCTCACTAGGACACTATTCTAATATATTTTTTTCATACACTATGAAAACAAGTAATATCTTAAGAGTCCTACGCATTATCCTTATGATTTTGCCAGAACATCAGAGTGATACTTAAGTATTCACAATGACGATGGAAATCCTTCTAGAGCCAACATCAAACAAGCTCTGCGGTAGGTGACTTGTGAGATCCTATATGGATCAAACTTGTGACACTGGATATCGATTCGGTCCAGACTATGAATTGACGATTGATGAATTTTGAAATGCATAAAACTCTCGATGTGTCACAAAATCACTTTAGCAAGTGACACGTCGATTGATTTTCAAATCAATTTTTGATTCAATCGGTGAGACTTTGTCTTACTGGTTCACTCATACCGTGTTGTCTGCTTTGAGACGCTCTGGTAATGAGAACGGCTAGTGCAGCTGCGAAACCTTGTCATGGAGATTCTTCAGAAATCTACCTGATCACAAGTAGTATTTATATTGATTAGCGGGGAACCGTGGTTATTGCAACCATATTCGACGAAGTAATAAAGACACTTTTGTCCATATATGTTGTTTTATCACTAACCCATTCATGCAGGTAATCCTAATGGTGGTAGCAGTTGGTCCAAGACAAGTCAAATTCATATCCACATGCTCATACTCGACCGGCATATGTAAAGATATTATGAAAGCTCAAGTACATATTTCAAAAGACTTTCGCTACTCTGATACCGAACGTCTTCCTTGAAATGACGAAGTACTAAAGTTAAACAATTTCAAGAAAGATGATTATACAAGCTTTTAAGATCAAGAAAAGTATGAATATGTTGGTCCGAAAGTTACAAGTTCACAAGAAGGCAAAAGATTACAAGATGATGATAAGAGATTAGATTCAGCTGATGATCTTAAAGAAGCTCAAGATCACATACAAGTCAAGCTTAAAAGGAACATGCTCAAGTCTAAAGTCTAAAGATCACTACGCATATCACAAGATGAAAGACAAAGATTCAAGACCACAAGCAAAGACCGAAGACATTCATAGAATGCTAAGCTTAAGATTGTTGTAAATTGAAGTGGCCTCCCTTAGGGGGAGTTAAAAATCAATAAAAGTCTCGGTCACTCCTAAATATGTAGCTCGTAGGTCTTAGACACTTTTTGGAACAATAGAAAGCTAGTTGGGCCAAAGCCCATGGAAAACCCATGGTAACCTTAACCCTAACTGAACTATATGTTGTATATATACCCTCTCTACATATGGAGAGGGTGTTGGTCGGTTCATTTTCTCACATTCATAATCTAATATTTCTCTTTTACTTTCTCTCACTAGAAATGTTCCTCCTTCTATTCTCTCTCTAGTTCTTGTCTTGTTCGTTTCATGGATTAGATAAAAAATGAATTCTATAATAGAGTAAAGAGAGAAAGAGTAGGAGAGAAATGAGAATTAGATATAGAAGCTTAGAAAGGATACCTCAACAAGTGAGGTAGGGAGGGGTATTTATACAGCTCATGTTTCTTAGCTCTTAGCTATTTGTCTTTTAGCCTTTGGCTATTTAGCTGGGTCTCGTGACTACATTTTAGTCACAAGCCTTTCACCTAACCTATTACATATTATTATTTCACTATTTATTACAAGACTCAATCTCAATAAGATCATCACTTTTTCATTCCTAACAACCTCCCCTTAAGGGACGATCATTGAGATCTCTCTTTAATTACATTTAATGATCAACACTTTCTATTCCTAACAAAATACCCCTAAGGGGTAATCATTGAGATCTCTCTTGTGACCTTGATCTTTGATCTTTAATTCTTGTCATCTTTAGTCTTATTGTGTAATAGTGGTCTCGTTCCAATCATGCTCTTGTGATCTTGATCTTTATCTTTGATTATCCTTCTGTCTTTTGCCTTTGAGATCTTTTCATATCATTGTTGCTTTGCCAACATACTTACCATGAATCCATATTGATTTGTCTTTTGAAGCTTTTAACCAACATATTCATACTTTTCTTGATAGCTAACAATCTTCCTCATGTAGAACTTTTGTCTTGATTAACAGCTTGATGATTTGAGGAAGTTCTTTGATAATCAGAGTTGAAAAAGTGTATCTTTAACCTTTGAGTATGAGTTATGAAGGTATGAATTTAACGGTGTACTTGCTTGTGAAAAGTAGAGATGTTGCTGTTGTTGTACATACTTCACACAAAACAACCCTTAGAAACTGAAATTATAACACCAAAGTCAACTAAGTCCAGGATGTTGTATAAATCAAAGTCAACTAAGTCCTGAATGTATACATTTCTTCCTCTTGATTGTTGTTGTAGAAAATGAATGTAGCAATGTAAGAGTAATAACAATCCCCTCCCCCGTCATTCTTGTGACATCGTAAGAGACCTTGGTAATCCAACAAATCACTTGAGTAAATCAAGGAAATGTTGTTTGTGTTTTTCAAAAACAAATTCTGAAAGAACACAATAACTACTAGATCACTTAGATTGCTAGTTAACACTAATTGAATCATTAAATAATCATTTTCAAATTAGTGACCTACGTTCAGTGTTGGCTTGATGTTAGCACTGGTAGGATTTCCATTCAATCATTGTGAAATACTTAATTTAAGTATCACTCTTGAATGTTTCGGCAATCTCACTAAGACATGCAATGTCACATAGGCATATATATAGCTCTTGTACAGTCTGTATCTTTGATGTTTAATACAAATGTACGTTTTGTGTCCTATATGAGATTTAATGATATGATCTCATTTGGCTCTAGACTCAATAAGTGCATTTTGGTTTTTAATGATCGAAGGCTGGAGCAGACTGCCACCTTTTCAATATCAACATTCTCGGAGTGAGAAGCCGATACATAACGTGTTTAATCTCTGTGAGAATTAAAACAAGAATTCTTTTAAGAGAATCTTAAGTGGCTAAGAGGGGTTATGCATTGCATCACTGGGTCCATGATGTCTTTCTTCAATACCAAATATCATCTTTGTGATATCCTATAGATTATGTATTGATTCGGTTTCTGCCTTAAGTTTTATGGAGGGCTTCTTTCTTTTCACCCTTTGCACATATTTTCTTTTTCATTCTTCAACCCCTTTAATGTCTACCAAGACGTCATTACTATCATCATGTTGTGATTGTTCTGATGATAGCTCATGCCTTAGTTGACATTATTCCTATTTTCATTTAACTCCGTCATACCTATGGACTTCTAATCTATCTATGGAATGTCCCTGGGTAATCCCTCCAGTTCTGGTTGGATCATGGGATAATACTTAACCTTACCACCTTATTTCTTCTTTGATCATTGTGAGGTAGTTGGTTGTTGGGTATTAAGATCAGAACTAGAAAACCTTTTGAAAATCAATCAAAGTGTTTGATATAAATCAAAACTTTTAACAATTTGAAAGTTTCACTTTTAAGAATTACTCCCCCTACACATGTGAGTTATAAATTTGAAAGATTTTTCGCACATGAAGGAAAGAGTTTCGCACTTGAGTCAAATACAATCACATTTAAATCCAATTTTCTCCCCCTCAAAAATAGCATTCCATATGATATTTTTGATATCAATGGGTTAAAATAGCTATATGATTTTTGAAAGCTCATGGGAGAAAACGATTGTTTGCATGATTATCAATTGGAACATTTTTTGAATGTTTTAAACAAATTTGAAAAACTAGTTGTGTCAAAGTATGTCGATATCTAAAATGGATGGTCACTAAGTCACTCACTTCTCATTCTGTTAAATTCAAAAAAGGGTCAAAACCAGACATGACTTAGACCATAGGCATGCTTATCGATATATACACACTTGACAACAACTATTTTTGATATCGATTATTATTCATTTGTTTAAAAACATTTTCCTTTAAACTCCCCCTCAATAATAAAACACTTCATTTTGTGTGTCACCACAATTATATGAGGGAAGGAGTGAGTGTTGAGCACATTATTTTGAAAGATTTTGAAGAATCTTTTGGAGAAATTCTTGAAAAATTGTGTTTAACCTCTTGAAAACCATTTTACTTAAGCTCAAGATTTTGAATTTCTTAATGAACTAGCTCAAGACCGAGAATTTGTAAGCTTCTCGTTGTGAGGATAAATGTACAAAAATGTACACTTTCTTTTATTTGAAGAACGAGTCCTAAGTTGGCATTTACTTAGAAGTCGTATATCCCGAGCAAACTTTTTGAAATGGTTTTGATAGAAATTGCTCAGGACAAAGAATATTTATCTTCTTTTTAAGATAAAGAGCACTAAATCGTACACTTTTCTTTTATTTGAAAACTGAGTTCTGATTGGAAATAATTAGAAGTCATAGTTTTGAGAAATCTTTTAAAGATTTCTCGAAAACAAGAAGATTTCTCTTCTTTTGAAGATAAAGTGCACTGAAACGTACACTTTCCTTTTATTTGAAGACCGGGTTAATCTGACATTTGATTACAAACCATTATGACATCGAATTAGACAACAACCTTTGGAACCCATTTAAGCACGGTGCTAACGGGTTTGCCATGTTTTGAAAACCATTTGAAAGTTGTGTCAAGACGATGTAAAGACGTTGAGTTCCAACGAGGGCTTGAAATCGGTGTTTCATTTGAAAACAACTCTCGTGGTAACATTCTATCATAAGCTTGGCAAGGATACATATCTCCACCACTAAAGCTAAGGAGTGACAAGTTTAAAAGGGTAAATTGGGTTTTTTGGTTTAAAGGTTGATCATTCTTTCTAGTCTCTATCGATACTAATATTCTAGAAAAGGTGACAAAATCACACATACATTGTCATAACAACAGAATAGACATATGTGATTGCTCGATCCTTAACTCGAATAAGCTAAAAATAGGATTAGTAATCTTCACCAATAGTCATAAACCAGCAAGGGCGACAAACCATTTATAAACATCCATAACGATGTAATAGACATACATGATTGCATTCATACCCCCATTCGAGTAAAACCAAAGGTTAGGATGAAGAACAATATAGGGTATGGATCGTCTAATTTTTCACCAAAAGTAATAAACCAACAAGGCGGACAAAATTACACATACACATCCATAACGATGAAATAGATACATGCAATAAGACCTAAGGTTACGTATTAGGTAAGGGAAAATATTTTTTGTTAAATAAAAAGAAAAAAACAAATAGATTAAGTCCAAACAAATAAGGTACATAGTTGCTAGCAACTTCCCCGACCATCTCTTGAAGAAGATACAAAATCAAAGATAAATGCCTTGATCAAAGCTTAACAAAAACACCCTTAGTTGGCGTCCCCATAACGGTCAACTCTCAAACATCCATAATATACATACTTTACAACATTAGCGGCGATATCTACCACTTGATACATGAAAATACATAGTTGGTTTATAATTGTGACCAACTAGAAATAATATACAACATAACTTTACATCGTTGGTTTATAACACGTACCAACGAATAATCGATCTTTCAAATAATAATATCGATTAAGCTTATATAAACCGATTATCTCACAAACCTCGCTTTTTTCTTCTCTCTCTGTCTTTTTTTGTATTTTTCTGTTTTTTTGATTTCTTTATGCTAACTAATAATAAAAAACAAACTACGGTTTCAATTTTCACCACTTTACGAATACGATAAATCTAAATAATTAATATCTGAACATACTAGTGAAAGTAGTAAAAACACTAAAAAATAAAAAACTATTACTTTTACATTTTCCCATTGCATTGTGCAATGTCTCGACCTAACCATGGATAGAAAATCAACACACGTGCCCAACCGCATTGTGCAATTTCCCGACTATACCAGAGATAGAAGATCTGCACATGTAGACAGGAAGTGTTAGGAATTAAGAGCTTCTACAAGGATATACTGCTGATGGATTTAGTACTGCTATTTGAAGATTTGTGCTGCTATTGAAGATTGAAGAATATAAACTAAGTCGTTAATACTGCTAGTTGTAATAGTTAGTACTGTTAGTTATAGTTAGTACTGTCAGTACAAACTGATAGATCGTTAGTACTGCTAGTTAGTTTATTAGTACTGTTAGTATAAGAAGTTAGTACTGCTTAAGTGATATGCATGAGATATATTAGGAATAGATATGCATGATTATTTAACGCGCACCAACACACTCATGTATTTGTAGAATTTGGGTAAACATTTGGAAATGGATAAGGTTAAATTCTCACAATATATAACAAGGGTTATGTATGAGGGTTATGTAACTAATAATTTTCACAAAAGTATGCTTGATTTTTTTTAAATTTAGGCATAGATTAAATATAACATTAAAAATGAGAAATTAATAGAATTAGAACCAGAAACTCCACTGGAATTTGCTCGGTATGATCCGCCTTGTTGCATTTATGAGCAAGATTATGTGTTGTAAAAGCATCTGTATTCCAATATGACTACAACACACAGAATTACAAAATATAAATACTCCACCAATGTCATCATTTTCGTTCAGTAAGGTCATGTAAAAGATATAGGAAAACCCAATGCAATTCTATCTCGAGTATTCGACGGTTAGAAAATAAAAACAAAAACAAAAAACTGTACTGGAAGTCGATACGCCATATCCCAAAACCAGGATACGCCGTATTGAGACATGTAAAAAGTTTATGAGGTACGGGTCAAATTGTCAAATACGCCGTATCATATTTATGAATACACCGTATAGACAAATCTAACAATAATGTATTAAATGCAAACAAATAAAGACTAGATAACGTCGAGATAGTCAATATGTCGTTATCATGAGATTGGATATGCCGTATCAAGAGTCTAGGAAGACAGACTCGATAAATAAGAAAATACATTCCAGGTTGTCTCTCGGGAAGCACTTTTGTTTTCAGCGACGTCTTTAAGTTAGAATTGTCTTTAGTTCTTCACTATGTTGCTTCATCCCTGAGCTCAACAATCTCTTCGTCATCTTTATCAATATTATCCTCGAAGTATTTTTTCAATCTTTGCTCATTAACCATGAAACTAAATCCGTTCTTATTAGTGATTTCTACAGCCTCATAAGGGTAAAACCGTCTTAACCACATTTGGACCATACCATTTTGATTTAAGATTTCCTAGGTGCATCCTTAAACAAGAATTAAACAACAAGACTTCATATCCTACCTTTAAATCTTTATCTCCTCGGAGTCTAGAATCATGCCACCTCTTAGTCCTTTCTTTATAGATCCTAGTATTCTCGTAAGCCTCATCTCTTAATTCTGCTAGTTCACTGAGTTCCATAAAATGATTTTTTGCAGCCCCTATCAGATCCATATTGCATTGCTTCAGTACCTAATGTGCTTTATGCTTGATTTTAACTAGTAAATAACATGCCTTACCATAAACTATCCTAAAGGGAGTACACCCTGTTGGTGTTTTGTAAGCAGTCCTAAATGACCACAATGCATCATTAAGTTTTTCTGACCAATCCTTCAGATTATACCTGACCGGTCTTTCCAAGATACGTTTGATAGCCCTGTTAGTCACTTTGGTTTTTCCATTGGATTGAGGGTGATATGCAGTTGATAACTTGTGAGTCACACCGTATTTCTGTAGAGCTTTTTGAGCAAAAAATTACAAAAGTGGGTTCCCCTATCACTGATAAAAGCCTTAGGAACTCCGAACCAAGCAAATAGCCCCCTTAAAAACTTAACCACAACACACGCGTCATTTGTAGGATGTGCTTGAGCCTCTACCCATTTAGATACATAATCCAATGCTACCAAAATGTACTTATTACCTCTTAAATCAGGAAATGGTCCTACAAAATCCAGTCCCCAAACATCGAATACTTTACATACTTGAATGTTGTTTTGAGGCATCTCGCTTCTTGATGATATATTCCCTGATCTTTAACATGTATCACATCTCATCACGTAATATTTAGCATCCTTAAAAATACCAGGCCAAAAGAATCCTGATTCATAAACCTTACTTCTAGTAATAGAGGCACTATGATGCCCTCCGGTTGGTCCAGAATGACAATGTGCTAAGATTTCAAGGATTTCACTTCCATCTACACATCATCTCATTACATTATTTGCACATAACCTGAATGCATAGGGTTCATTCTAGAAGTAGTTCTTTACTTGAGAGTAAAACCTTTTTCTTCTTTCAGTTGACCATTTTGTAGGTACGACCTTTCTAACAATATAATTGATATAATTAGCATACCATGGTTCACCGTTATTAAGCTTGACCTTCAGCATCATCAAATACTCGTCAGGAAATTCGTGAGTAATTTCTTGTTCAGTTTATACCTCCATGTATGGATTTTCCAATCTAGATAAGTGATTTGCGGCCAAATTTTCTGCTCCTTTCTTGTCTTTAATCTCAATGTTAAACCCTTAAAGCAATAGTACCCATCGTATAAGCCTCGGTTTAGTATCCTTTTTATTAAACAAATACTTCAAAGTAGAATGATCAGTGTAAACTATAGTCATTGATAAAACAAGATAAGGACGAAATTTATCAAAAGCGAAAGTGACCGCAAGAAGCTCATTTTCAGTAGTAGTATAATTTTCCTGGGCATTATTTAGTGTTTTACTAGCATAAAAGATAGGTTTGAATTTCCCATCTATTCTTTGTCTAAACACAGCCCCAACGGCAAAATCACTAGCATCGCACATTAGTTCAAAAGGGAAGTTCCAATCGGGAGATATGATAATGGGCGCGGTGGTCAGCTTTTCTTTTAAAATATTAAATGCTTTTTTGCAATCATCTGAAAAATCAACCTTGCGTCTTTTAATAAAAGTTGGGTTGATTGTGAGTTTTACACACGTAAAATATATATAAAATATAATACTTTAAAAGAGAAATTAAGAAAATTACCAAGTTACCCTTGATAAAATTCACTCTCAAAAATATATAATATAATATATAATACGTATATTAAACCGGGTAAGTATGATCACCTGGGTCGTTATCCCCAATGACTAGTGAAATTGAAACCTCGTTTAAGCTTGGATTCTGATTTAAATGAGCACACATGGATATGATTTGCATTTATCTAAAGAACAATTAAATGGCCAATTTAAAAACCAATTAAAAAAACCCCAACCAATAAACTATCCTGAAGAAACAATTAAAACAGACAAAATAAATAAGTAACAAAATTTAATCCTAACAAATGTAAACTAAATTATAACCCTTAAGCTAGGACAAAAAAAACATTTTATAGGAAAAAGAACAAACATTATATTTGGCTTATTAGAAACCCCTCACAACCAAAAATCCTCAAACCCCACCAACACCCCACCACACCACAACCCCCACCCTACACTCCCAAAAACACCCCCAAACCACCAACAACCCTCACAATATACTCCAAAACAACCCACCCCTCCCACCAAAAAAACAAAACAACCAATAAACCAACCCCACCAACCACCCCACAACCCCCCACCAACACAACCACCCACCAACCACCACCCTCCAACTTTACACCCATATAAAATCTCCACCTCACCCTTTAACCCCCCCAACCCTTTCCCTTCAAACCCATCCCCCCCCCCCCATTCCCACTTCCTCCCAACCCCTCCATTACCCATCTTACAACCTACACCACCCACCTACCACAACACCTCACCCAAAACCCCTCTCAAACACCCACCACCCCCCAATTCCTCTCACCTAAAATCTTCATCACAATTTCCCCCTACAACCCACACACAAAATTTCTTTCCCCACCCCCCCACCTCAACCACCATCTCAACAAAAATCCCACCCCACCTCCCTTATTTAAACCCCCAATCTAAAACTCCCAACCCTCATCACCCCCCCACCCCCCATCAACCCCCCATACCCCTTCCTCCTAAACACCATCTAACATCATATCAACCCCCAACCCCCATCCCCTCACCACCTCTACCCTACCAAAACTCCCACCATCCCCAATCTTATTCCCCCCTCCCCCCACCTCACACCTTCCAAAACCCCCCCCCACCAACCTCACCCCCCAACAACCCCCTACCTCACTCCAACCACAAACTTCAACACCCACAGTGTCTACACCCCAACTCCTATCTCCCCTCACACGAGACCCCTCTGCACCTATGTCACCCCCCACCTACACACGACTCATTAACACACCAGTTATAACTCTCTGCTTATATCCCACCTCCCCTGTGTTACCTCTCCAGATATAGACTACTGACTGTTACCTCATTACTCGTGTGTAATAATGTCACAGAAAACCACGCTGTTCTATACTACCTTCTCTAGTAGTTACTATATTACAAAGAGCACTGCTGTGCCCCACCGCACTCTCAATACTGCGCTCTACATTTCCCTCCTTCACGATACCGCCTCCCTCATCATGTATGACACTATAATACTCCCTCCCCACTATCTTTAGTAATAACCTCAGATCTACCTGATAACACTCACATCACAACTGTACCAAACCTAAGTGTGCACACTCTCAAACCAACAAACAACACATAAAATCCCACCAACAATGTGTGTCTCCTCTCCTAGCATAGTCAAAAATACACTAGAATGAACCCAATGATCACTGTCAAATACCACACCAATACTAACGACCAGTGTAGAGATATACTCAGTAAAGTCTACCCTATGTCTACTCACCCTCCCCATTTCCTGAAGCCACCTTTCCCCAATCCCCACACACCCCAACCACTCCTATACACTCCCCCTATCCCTCCTCACCCTCCAACCTTTCAATTCACCAATGTTAACCACCTCCCCCCTAACTACCCCCCCCATCTCACCATTATACCCCCCACCCCCTCACCACCTCCAACACAAAATCTCCAAAGAATCCCCACAACCAACAATCCCCCCACCATTCCCCCACAACAAACTACATCCCCAACCTCATCCCACCTCCCAAACCCCCTACCCATAATACAAAACTCTTACACTCACAAACACCCCCCCCCCCCCAAAAACCACCACATTCCCCCAATAATCAACTCACCCTAATCACCTCCAATAAACTAAAACCCTGCAAGAGAGATCACTAAGGATCGCGTATCATCCCTTATGCATAACATAATACTCTCTCTAACCATCACTAACCCCATGTTCAAAACTCTCCTCCCGTATCAGTACTCTCTTAACGCATTCTCTCCTACCATGTCACACATTCATGTGATCCCTACAGACAATAAGATACTACCTATAGTAATCACAAACCCCTTTAAAAAACCACACATAATTAAAACTATTATATAACACTTTACCCAAAACAGTAACCCCACATCAAACCCCCACCTCCATATAACCCACCCTCCCAACAATCTTCCACCATCAACTACACACCCCCCCCCCACTCCCTCACCACCTCCTCTCAACCTCCCACCTCCTTCAACACCATAACCCCTCACACAAAACCTCTCACTCCCATCAAAAAATCACCCATACCCCATCACCCAACAATCCCCCAAACATCACCCCCCCCCTCCTAAACACCCCCCATTTCCCTCTACCCCTCACAACTCAACACCACCTCAACTTTATTCCATACCCGATTTCTACCCCACCCCAAATACCACCCAACCCATACCTCACCACAATCTCACAAACCACCATCTCTAAACCTCTATACTCAAAACCCCTCTAACCCGCATACAAACCAAACACACTCCTCCATAAACTCACCACCATCCCCCTCTAACCCCCCACAAACCTACCCCAACCCCCCCCCCCTACCTCACTCCACCCCAAACTACCCCACCCACCCAACATTTCATAATCTCCATATTCCAACTAAAACTTATCCATTGTTCCTCAACACTCCCCACAATCATCAGACTCCCCACCACCCCCACACCACCCCACCCAAACGTCTCAAACACTCTGACTACACTCAACGTTCACACCCAAATATCCCCCATCTATAGTGACCCTATCCGCTATATTATCCAGACCCGCCCCTCACCAAGCTAATGTGTGTACAGACTCTACCAAGATACGAGATATCTCTATCTGAAGATAAGTCAACGAAAAGACAATGTACTCATGATGAGAACATCCTCTTCCCCCTAATCCACTCACCTCCGACAGAGACCTAAGCTCTCCTACATATTATAAACCAAATACCTCTATGTGAGACTCGTCGAGAACTACTGTGAACAGACTTTCAATGTGACAGTTATATGTCTCGTACCTTAGACGCCTCTGATTCACTGTCTACAAAAGTGATCTATAGCTTCACTAGTCCGCAGGAATGACCTGTCCATAGTACACTCATAGTAGTTCTATTGTAGTGACGACAGTATGTCACCCAAATGAGTGTAAACTCACCGCCCCTTCCGAACACGCAACTAAGCCCTATATCTCTCCGTCTCCTGTCAGAAATCTCAGATTGTACATGGAGAATCACTGTAAAGAACTCACACTCCGTCTATCACCAAACTTTCCTCTCTGTCCACCCTTAACTGATCCCCTCTATGTTAAATAGCTCTCCATCTTGTAAACACTAGATCGCCGACTTCGCAAGAGACTGCAGAGTGAAGAGTCAACACGCTCTCAACATACTCTACACTGTACATCACGAAGAATCCAACACTTAAAAGTTTGTCTGTCGTGACAATATAGTCTCTCGTGAAAGATGTAGAGTAATATGTATGTATCACTTGTGTCTCCTAGAATAATATCTAGAGACTAACACCCACCCAAAACTGCTACCTATTCTATTTCAAGTACTCATCCACATAACAAACCGTATCATAAAGACGCCAGAATCCCATCTCTATGTTCTCACGAGGAGACTGGTGTGTGGAATGCTTCACTCATTTGCACAATTGTGTCACGCTGCGAGTCAGAAGGTAGTCTACACCTCTCGTGCGATCAAATGTGACAGACTCGCATTACAAGTTCTGCACCACAAACATCTTCAAACGTGGACCCCACACACACCACCGTAATCTGTGTCGTGTTCCCAAAATGTCCTATATCAGTAATGAAGTGTCTGTCAAGAATGACATGATCCCAAGACGTCGCTGACTGTGTCTATTCTAATCAGGTGTAATATTCCAAAAACTACTCAAGTAAATAGGTGCTTGACCAGTAGAACACCTCTCTGTGTGTCAATTCACCACCAGTTATGTCCTAAGACTCACATTATTGTAGATAGCTTTATGCATGTCAATTATATAATGTGACATGTTGTCCAATAGAATCCAAATTGTTTTCAGTTGTTCACATGAAGGTTATTATTTCAATGTATGTCAATCGTGTAAAGATATGAGAAGCATTAGTATACTGGATTCTCAGTGAGAAGCTCCTCGTGAAGTTTGACAATAAAGTAGATCAGTGAAGTTTGCAAGAATTCTAGTTGAAGAAGCGTGTCAGAAGAATAAATTGTAGTTGCTGAGTTTGTTGGAACCCTGTACTAGAAAGAGTACTCTACAGGAGATATGATCGCTCAACTCTTCTACTAATTAGAAGGAGAGTTGATATGATTGACGCCTCTATATGTTTAAAACGCGAATGACGTGTGAGATTTTGGGAGGCCCTCTCTTCGAGCAGAGTCGAGTGTGTAGAGACTCTACACTACACTCTTATAAATACGGTATACTATTCTATAAGGAGTGTCTCATGATAGTACAGGTTACGAAGACTGATGTTATCTACTTCGAGCGTTATGTCCGATCTTCACGCGATTCGTGCATCCTCTTCTCATGTTTTGACGATAAATCATAAATGTTTTCTAATCGAAACTCCTAACAGTTTATGAAATGATGTTTTCGCTTGAGGTAGGGCAATTTGCGCTCTATTTTACATCATGTATGGACTGTAGCTGTGTGTTGAGAGCTCCACAATGTCTATTCGCAAATTGTACTGACCGAATACCTAGTTGAATGTGTAGAGAATGTTTATGTTTGCTGCGTGTCAACTCGAAGTACAATGTTACACCGATCTGTAGGGAATCGCGCTAGATACACGTAGAGTGAAATAACTAGTAATTGACGTGTGTGTTAGCAGCTACTCAAAGCGTTAGAGTGTATGAGCAGTTTTCGTTGATTGGATCAGATGGAGCGCAGTGTATTGGGTGTTTAAATTAGAGTGTATAAGTGTTGAAGAGTACTGGTTATCAAAGATGAGAGAACCGCAGAATAATGTAGCTCACGAAGGTAGAAGCTACAGTGTAATACACTATTGAATCAAGGAATTGGCGTTCACATCCGTCATCGAGTAGAATCGCTTAGTAAGCAGATCGCTGATGGATGTCGTTGGTAGAATGTGTCATTTCGCGTGTCCATTGCGCCAATCGATGCGGAAAGGTCTACAAGGGCGGGGGTATGCCAAAGACCATAAGGTCGCGCGTGCTGTATAAGATTAGATAAGCGGACGCAGGTTCGTGAGAAACGGATTAAGATAAGCGGACACAAGGGGGTTGAAGGTGACTATGTAGGTGTTCGTGTTGTTATTGAGAAGGCCGTCTGTGTGTCAAGAAGTTGTATGAGATGTGTGTAGAGTAATAGACTCACCTTTGTGAGGGAGAGAGATGAGTGAATGCGCTCAGAGATCATAAGAGAGAGAGCAAGAAGAAGTTGGGTGAGTCTGTATTTAGACCCGATATGTTCAAGCTTTGGTCATTGAAATGTTAAGGGAAAGTGATCTTTTCGAGTGGCATCAATAAGTTTGCGATAGTCGATACAAACTCTTCATCCGGTGACTGTGCGCGAAGGAATTAATTCATTATTATAAATCGACACCACGACCATTCCCCCCTTTTTTGGAAAAACATGAATTGGACTGACACATGAACTGTCAGAGATGGGATAAATCAATCCAGAGTCAAGTAACTTCAAGATTTCATTTTTCACCATCTTGAACCTTAGGGTTCAAACGCCTTTGAGGTTGAATAACCAGTTTAAATTCATCCTCCATCAGGATTTTAAGAGTTCAAAATGAGGGGCTTATTCCTTTAATGCTCGACATCTTCTAGGCCATTGCTCCTTTATGATTCTCCAATACATGCAAAGTATTTCTTTTCCTTTCTGGAAAGTTTAGATGAGATGATTATAGGAAAGGATTCATTACCATTTAAATATAAGTATTCTGAATGAGATGGTAAAGTTTTTAGCTTAGGTCTTTGATTTTCAATTTTACTAGCACTTGCCGAATAAAGATGTTCACTCCTAATGTTATCTGGACTATCATTTTGTTGTTCTTTGAATACGTATCTCATATCTTTAGAATCATTCGCCGTATTATAGACTCACAAACAATTTTATCAGTTTGGGGCCGTCCTCTGTCTCATTTGGTTAATTGACTTATCCTTTTTTCCAGTTGTTTAAGTAATTACGTTTGAGTTGAACTTTCTTTTTTATTAATAAATCATGGGTTTCTTTATGAATATTGTCATCTAACTCATCTATATTATAACATTCGTTATCCTCGAAAGGTGGCGTTTAAATTGATTTCGGTCCATTGTCTAAAATCAAACCTCATCATTCTTACCTCTGAGATATCTTTTTATTAAACACATCAATCATAGCCCGTGCAGTGGCCAGAAAGGGTCTTCCTAAATTTATTAGGATTCTTGAATCCTCAAGCATATCCAAGATAACAAAATCAATGGGAAGGACAAACTTATCAACCTTTATGAGCACATTTTTAACTATTCCTCTAGGGTATTGGGTCGACCTATCTGTTAGTTCTAAGCACATTCTAGTATGTTTTGGTTTCCCTAGTCCTAACTTTTCGTATATTCGTATAAGGCATCAAACTTATACTAGCTCCTAGATCGGCTAATGCAATATTAATGTGTAAATCTCTAACATGACAAGGAATACTGAAACTCACTAGGTCTTTTTCCTTGGATGACAGCTTGTGACCGCTGAGCATCTTGCATTCATCGTAATAGTGCAAGCTTCTTCAAGTCTAGATTTGTTCGTTAGCAAACTGTTCAGAAATTTAGCATACTTCGGCATTTGTATTATGGCCTCGATGAATGGTAGGTTGATATGGGTTGTTTTAGATTTTACAAAAACTTTTGTTGTTAGGATCTTTTTTTTCTCATCGGTTTGGGAAAGGTCCTTTGACGGACTTGCACATCAATGAGGGTTGATGAGATCACTTATTTTGTTTATTGGGATCGTTGTTCGCAAGATGGCATCTTGTGGTTCTTTCGACTTGTCATGTGGCAACTAGAAAGGTTCTTTATTAGTATTGTTGATTTCATCATTGTAAGCAATCCCAGTCTTCATCCTTTTACCTCTTGTTATAACTCCTTTAACCTTATTTTTCAAAATCAGAACATCATTTATTACTCTCGATAAACCTCAATGCACTTCTGAGTTCACTTAACAAGTTGTTCTGCTCTTTAAGAAAAATAGTCGTTTCAAAAAGAAGTTTATACCGAAGGAATCACTTAGAAGGATCGATTATTCGTTGATACGTTACAGGAATCGACGATGTTAAGTTTTGTAAAAAGTGGCCGATATCACCACTTGTGTAAAAGTATGTAAAGAACGGGATGTAAGGGAAGTTGACCGTTATAGGAACGTCAACTTTGGTTGTCTTTGTCATTTCTGTGATCGAGGCGTCTGTCTATATATTCGAGTCTTTGTCATGGAACGGTCGGGGGAAAGTTACTAGCAACCGCACCTTATTTGTTGGCTTAATCTATTTGTTTTGTGAAATTTATTTAACAGCCACTTTACTTTACTTTCCTAGCAACTAACCTTAGTGTCTACTCGAACGAGGACTTGTTCGAGCATGCATGTCTATTCCGTCATTTTGGTTGTGTATATACGATACAGCTGCCTTGTTGGTGTGGTACTTATGGTGAAAGACTGTTGAATGATCAACCGTAAGCCTTCTTAACCTAATTTAGCTTTTGATATGTTCTTCCTTAGCTTTAGCGGTGGAGATGTGTATCATTGCCAAGCTTATGATACGAAACTAATCACGACCGAGCAATTAAGCGTACTACTTAAATGTTGCACCCTAGATTAGTTGAGTGATCTGAGTGTTTTCATTTCTATATTTCGTGAGGAGCTTGGTTATGTACAGGTGATTAGGACAAAACTATGTTTAACGAAAAATCCTTAACTTCGGTTCGGGATACATTTTCATAAGCTAAACTTTTTTCTAAAGTCTACTTGAGGAGAAGTAGGATTCAAGTGGGGGATATTTGAAGACATCAAATAACGTCACTTTATTATATTATTTATCCCATTTTTTTGCCCACTTTTATATAATTATTGCATTATTTGGTACTTAATCGCTTTAAAGTTGATAAATGCAGTAATTCAGGAGTGTTTTGTGAAGATAAGCTAAAAGGCGCATAAATTAGAGCTAAAATGAAGACATTTGAAGATTTCTAAAAATTCACCAATACGCAGTATCCAACTGAAGAGATACGGCGTATCAGCGCCAAGACTTCACAAGAAAACGCGTTTGACTAATTCCAAATACGGCGTATCCATCCTATCTACATACGCCGTATCCATGAAGATAACTATTCGAAGATACAGTCAATCAAGTAAATTGGGAATGATATCAAAGATTTATTACGAACGTAGTGCGCACTCCAAGGAATCTAGCCCAATATGCCGTATCGACCTATCTGGATACGGCGTACCAAGTATTTTTCAGCAACTATAA
>BQNB010056370.1:0-38694 GCA_026074375.1 Tanacetum coccineum | reverse complement strand
ACACAAATCAAACGTTATTCGATGAATGGAAATCAAACAGGTTAGGCAAATCGATTAGATGAGTGGATCTTGGATCTTGAAAATGATTTTGGTTAACACAGAGGTCCTATAGCACCCGTCGAAATCTGTCAGGTTGAATCACGTTGATTAGCAAACACTTTTTACTTATGAGCATTTGTATACATGTACGGGTTTACTTTTGACCCATTCGACCCATTTCTACTCTGTTTCTTAAAAGGACAAAAACTATAAATGAGTAACTTACTTTTTGTTTTGTGAGTAATCTACTTCAAAAAGTATCAACATGAGTAATCTATTTTTAAAAAGTCACCAAAATGTGTAACCATTGTTTTTTTTATACACTTCAGCTGCCACTTAGAATGTCATGTGTACAGCCAAAGTCAAAAAAAAAAATTTTAATAATTTTTTTGTTATACTTTGTTTTTTGTTTTTTTTTTAAAAAAGATTAAAAAATTAAAAAAAATATATTAAAAGTAAAAAATATTAATTTTCTGTTTTTTTTTTTAAAAATTTAGAATTTTTTTTATACTTTGTTTTATAACAAAAAAAATTAAAAAACATAAAACAAAGTATTAAAAAAAAATTACATTTTTTAAATTAATTTTTTTTTCTTATTTAAAAAAAAAACAAAACAAAATATAACAAAAAAACTAAAATTACAAAAAAAAAATAAAAAAAAATTCAAATTTTTTTAAAAAAAAGAAAGAAAAAGAAGTTGACTTTGACTTTGACTGTACACATAACATCCTAGGTGGCAGCTGTAGTGTATAAGAAAAAACAATGGTTATACATTTTAGTGACTTTTTGAAAGTAGGATAATCATGTTGATACTTTTTAAAGTAAGTTACACATAGTAGCACAAAATAAAAAGTATGAAACTTATTTATAATTTATAACTTTTGTCCTTCTTAAAACACATTTCATTGCTAAAATAGAACCCAAATGGACACATGTGCAAATAAATTAGTCGATTGTGACAGCTAAGTAAGCTAAATGTTTTTGTGCATGTTCAAAGTATCTAAGCCACATGGGAAGTCAAACCTGATATTTGTGCTCATACATCTCGTAATCTTAAACTAAATTATACCATCTTTTAGGAGACTATAAAGATGATTTTGCAGGGATTACCTATTCTAAGCATTAACGTTATTTATGTATTTGGTCCATTGTGAATGGGATCGGTACATCAACACAAACTGCCACAGGATTCAAATGAAATACTTTACAGAAAAGTGTTCCCATTTATTACTGATGATTAATATCCACATAAGAACCATCTTTTTATTCTTATCTTTCTTAAAGAGTAATATGGGTTGTTAAGCAAAGTTACAAGACAGGTTAAGCACAATGAACAACAGTGAACCACTGGCCTGCAGTCCGAAGACTTGTATGGAAGCTTCCAGGCGTTTGCAAGTACTTACATATGTAAATCCTGCCCATTGGTAGATTCAGTAAGGAGTTCATCAGTATAACTCAATTATTTGTAACGATGATGATGGTCAAAATACTAACTTGAAAAATTCCAAAAAATATTTTAATTTTCAAGGGACTTACCAAAAACAAAAGAAGTTTCTAAAGATCATGAGAGTTTCAAGAGATAGAACGATCCTTATGATTTGAATATAGATCAGGTTTCTGAGTTTCTAACCTCAACTAGGATAGGAGTGATGGTGGGATAACTTTGTAAGGATTCAGTACGCCATTGGGATCCAGTAACCTCTTGATTGAAGCCATAAGTTGTACCTATACAGATGAAACTTTGTTTGTAAAAGTGCACAGAATCCACGCGCCCCTTTTTTAGATTTAATATCTTCTAAGTGTGTTTGAATTGTGGATGATATTCTGATAATTGTAATTTTTAAGATTTTTTTTAATTTTTTATTATTATTTAAAATATATATCTAGATAATCAGAATATAAGATGTCTCTTATGAGTTATCTTGTTTATAGGATTTGGTTAAGTTTTATACTTATCCTAAAGTATAAGGATATAGGTCTATGTCTATAATCATTATAAATAAGGCATTCAAATTTAGCGTGATTTGTACTTTCATTATGTTGAATGATAAACTATATCTAGTTGATTTGCTATTTATAACTCGTAATTGGCGGGTGTTGGTTATATCTTCTATTAATATAAACCATCGTGACAAGGTGGGGTCGGGTCTTTATCCCATTAAGTGCGAGACGTATCTTATCGTTATTTGAATTCATTTAATCTCTTTTATCATTCCTGGTTCCATTCAAATTAGCTATCAGAGCTAGCCCTACCATGTTTATCGTAAAGGTTCAACACTCCTGAGTGGTGGCCTTGTTGGAGTGTAGTGGTGGCTTGGATCCCAAAAAAAGAAGGGTGCCAACCCGTGACGCTAATATAGCCTGTGACCCAACGAAGTCTCGGATTACCGTGGATGGCATAGGAGTTAGTGGTTGGCTTGGGACCCAAACGAGGCGAGGGTTTTTATGTTTTGTTTTGGTTTTTCTGCGGTTTTTTTGTGTTTGGTTTTGTTCCAACCTTGGACCTAACAGAGGACGTTGGTTTTTTCATAGGTGTTTTTGGGTATGGTTTTATTTGTTTAATAATGATCCCACATCGGCCCAAATATTGGGTATATGGGTTATTTGATTGTATTATTGGTTTGATGGTTTATATTGTCTAGAGTGTTCTCCCCTCCTTCAAAACAAACTAGCTTTTTGTGTGTAAAATTCTACACTTGGACCATATGACGATACGAGCTGAGGTATGAGATAGGTTCGTATCAATCATACATAGTGTGATTGAGCATTGTGATACAATTCCTCTCATAGAAGTGGCCATTTCGATCCATTTACTTATGAATGAGTCAATTTAGATTATGTTTTATCTTTAGCAGGCCAAACAGGCTAAAAAGTTCGCTAAAACATGTCGAATCGGAAACGGACCAAAAAGGTCAAAGATGTTAAAATTTTCTTAAGTATGCTTATTAAAGCAGATAACCATTTTAAAAATCATATTTACAGTAGAAACTCTATAAATTATTTAATCATGGTGACCTCTAATTAATTAATAAAGAGTTAATAATTAATCGATTTCACATATATCTTAAATTCTTGAATCGACCTGCCCCCAGTAGAAATCTTATTTTAGAGGTTGATCAAATTAATCAAGTATAATTTATGAAGTTTCTATCTGTACTTCCTTAATATTTATTTATTTTTTATATATTTAAAACTCACACCACCCCCTCCCCCCCCCCCCCCCCCCTTCCCCCCCCCCCCCCTTATTCAATATATATTTATGTCAGTTTTCTTAAGTTGGATTGTAAGCACAGAACCTTTTTACCCAATCTGTTTCAACTTTCAATCAATCACCCAACCTTCTGATCCGCCCATGTTGACACCTCTACTCTATTAATAAAGCATTTCATACCCATAGAGAACATTACAAAGTAGACTTACAGTTTCAGATGACTTGCTGTAGTAAATCTTTTCAGCTTTCATAAGGCCTAATCCGTGTTCAGCACTGATACTCCCACGATGCCGAGATGTCCATTCATAAACAAACGGTTCAATTTTTGCCAAAATCTGCATTTATTTATTAAAAAATTAGAAACAATACGGATATGCATTTCTATTTTTTTGAAGCAGGTACACGAATCTTACATCATCATCATATTTTGGAGCTGAGACGTTTAGATGGAGGTTGCCATCTCCTAGGTGACCATATCCCACTACATTGGCTCTATCGTTACCTACTTTAATGTACAATGAGGTCATTGTATGGTTATAATAATATAATAACAGATTGAGATCAATTATTAAGCATAATCGTTATGGTTGATATTGTAGTACAACGAATAAAAAAAAATCTATTATGGTAACCAAGGGGGCGGTATCAAGGCTTTTTTTCCTTCATTATCCTCAACAAGATCATACATCTTCTCAACAGGTATTGATAGATCATACTTATATACAGCCCCAGCTTTCTGCAATGCTTCTGGAATGCCCTGAAGAAGTATATAAGATTAGCATATTGAAGTGGTTATACACATTATAATCATCGGATTGCGAACCTCACGAATATTCCAAAATGATGAAGCGTGGCTAGAATCCTGTGCAATGGCACCATCAGATACCAAACCAGTTTCCATAGCATGAAGAAGAAAGGCCTCAAGTTTCTCCCTACAAAGATCAGAAACAGGTTCCAAGTACAACACGTCAATAAAGAGAATTAAATAAAAGTTATATATATTATCGCAGAGAAAAGCTTAAATTGTAGTAATTTACTGGTCAGTTGTCACTTAGATTCTCAGAGCTTTCCGTTGTCTCGATGAGACATAAAATTTTGTTGTATAATCTCGATGATGGTAATGGATTTCGGACACTGTCTAGATGCTGGAGAACCTTTACAACAACAAAAAACAAGATCAGAATGGTATAAACAAATGTAACTGGAATGAGACGATTCTGCTACATGCATGTGGTGTTGTTAAGACCGCATTAAGCTTTTAGCAAAATAGCATATAATTTACCAGATTCATAGCTTGGGCGTCCAGAAATTCAAATGGATCGATAGTATTTCACCAAGCCTTCTTTTAGCTTGAAATAAAAGTTTCTGATAAACAGAAGCAGAACATAATCATCAAACAATTGTATCAAGGGTAAATAATTATATATTTATGTCTAAATAATATGATATCAAGAAAACAGAATACCTTACCTGGCAACTAGCATAATCTTCACAAGCAAGAAAAGCTATGTTTACTGCACATATTTTGGAGTTTTGGAATTGAAAACCCTTTGTAAATGATACCTAAAGACCTCCTATTCCAACCCTTTCTCCCCTGCAAATAGATACTTAGAACTCATCATATCAGCCAAAGAATGATCTATATCTACACTAAAACTGTGATTAAATACAAAGTGGCGTCACACCTATAAACAAGTGTTTCAAATCGTATCCAGTATTATCTTTTCTTAAAGTCCCAAGCATGTCAATAACATCACCATTCGCCAAAATAGCTCCAAGACCTGTATCATAATGTATGAGTACATATGTTTTAGTCTCTAAATTATTAAATTTGAACATATCAATATTTGTGAATGTAAAAACACTAACCAAGAACAGTTCCATGAAGAGATCCATAATGTACTACTCGCAACCCACCCGCATTAGTCGAAACACTTCCACCAATCTGACAGCTTCCTTTTGCACCCAAGTCTAATGGCATAATAAAGCTCAAAGTAGAAACAAACTGAATTATCACACAAATGACTGAAAAGAATTATAAATGGTCAACGTTAGCGTCAGTTAAAAACTAGTACCCTTTTTGGTCTAGAGAAAAGGATTTCAGATTTTTCCAGTATACACTCCCTGCTTTACACATCCAGTACCACCATTGCCTGCAAACAAAAATTACATAACTGAAATCAGTAACCAGCAATTTACTCATTTTAATTAATAAACGATAGACTAAATAGAGGGTTGTTGTACTGTTTAATGTGATATATGTTGTTGGAATTACTATAGCTGGAAGATTAAGACTAAGACTTCTTGACCCTCCTTCTTTCCTCGTCAATAATTCTAATTGGAGGATTAATATTATTCTGCCGATTCTGAGTAGTTAGTATAGTAAGAGTTATTGCGTGTTGTGGTTAAGTAAGTATTTAATTAATGACCCCGCAAGTATGTGTAATTAGAAACTTCAGCGGGTTTTTAAACTTTACTTTTTAAGTCAAACTGTAAGATATGAATAGAATAAAACTAAATTTGTAACAAATTCTTACCTTCCGGTTCAACAACACTTGGGTAAGACACTTCCCTTCAACAAGATCCAGTGTTTCCACTGGTAGGAACAACTGCCCACCCCAAATCATCTGGAATTGAGCACATAAAACATTACATTATAAAAAATACATCAAACATGACTTTTAGAAGTTGAAGTAAGGAAGATATCCTGCAAGGAAAAAGAGGGATAACAAATATAAGCTAGTCATAATCATTTTAAATGTTGTTTATACCAATAGTATAGTGAATCATTTTAATGCTTTTTAAGAGCTAATAATTTTTTAGGTTTTTTTCTTTTTTTTTTTTTTGGCACGAGTTAAATTAAATAAATATTTATGATACCTCTCCACGGTGGTTGTCAGGTTGGTAGTCATTAGCTTACTTGCGCCTTTTTTGTTATTATTTACTGTATTCATCCATATCTTGTGTATTTGATTTTTTGCTGGGTGTTCTAGTTCTTCATTCATGTCGTACCCCTTCGAATACCTTTAACTATATTTAGCCCTAAATATCCTTCTCAAAAGAAGTGATCTATTTATAATAGTATTTAGATAGATCATCTAAACTTTATTGTTGTAAATTTTGGGGAGGTTTTTCTTTAAACTATTGAGGCGCGTTCTGAACTGACTGCTTGTTTTGTAACTTCTGAATCCTACCGTCTGAACTTCTGTGACTGAACCATTATTTCTTGTTGTATCCCGAATTTCAGATAATATTTATGTGTGTGAATTACAGAAGGCATTTGTTGAAGACCCGGGTTTGTAAAGTTGACAAGAAAGTTGGTTTTTTTTAGAGGTTAAGGGGCCTTAGGACCATCTTAGAGGCAATGGTGCAAGGACCAGTTCTTTATATGGACAGGACTAAGCACAGTTTAAAGCAGCGACCCATGACCCATGTTTGTTTTGTTTTTGTTTTGTTTGTGTAAATAACCTTGCAGGTTTAGATGTACCTAAATCAATATGTCAAGAAACAAAGGTAATGAACTTGGGTATGATTCCTTCCATAGTTGGTGATTCCTCTCGGCATTACGGACAGTTAGTAAGCTTGTCAAATAAACAAATAGACAACAAATAATTTGTCCCAAATCCTAATGCACTTTGATGTTCATTATCATTATAGGGGGTGGTTTTGTGCGATTTTGCTTCTTTTTCAACTTTTATTATAGACCAGGTCCCACTACGCGATTAATAATGAATAAGCAATATCAAAACACATAAGCCCATAATCTTTATGAGACCACAAAGAGATCAAATTTGTCATGGGTAATCTAAAACCCCAATTAATATCAATCTAATAACTGTTCGTGACTTTGGTGGAAAGAGTGCCTAATTTAGGATAATTATAAGCATAAGGGATTTCATGTAAAGTTGAATATGTCGGTTGTTGTTAGTTAGTGAAATGAAGGAACAATATGCGACATTACGAAAGTGAGCAGTAACATGCAACCGGTACCACATTCTGGGTAATCTTTACTTTCTTGGTTTATCCGTTTAAAAAACACTCATTTTTAATTAGTTGCGTGATTCGCACGTTTTTAAGGAAATGAAATGTTAATGCTGGCCACTGCGTCGTCACTATCCTTATCTCACTAATTTATTTTTGTTTTTCTCAACACATACTTGAGAAAGGCCCAACATATCTAGGCCCAAAGTGTTGTGCCCAACACACACGAGCTCCAAAATGGCAATATTTGGTTTTTCAAGATACAGTTTTGATAACCAAATTTTTTAGGGTTCTTTTGTTTGAAGACATTATATAACTTATTAAAAGGCAGTCTTGCTGTTGAAACATGACTCTCCATACACTTTTAATATTAAAAAAAATAACGATAGGGTTATACGTGTCTTGGTACTATCTCTCTTGGTAAACTCACGATGTGGGTATACGTGTCTTGGTACTATCTCTCTTGGTACGACACATACCACTTCATTTGCTTCTTTTTCTCAAACAAAAAAACCACAGTTCCCTCTCTAAGATGCCGGTTTCATACATTGGTCTTGTGGTTAGATTTTGTCTATGGATTTATGTTTTCTGCTACGGATTACATACGGTGGTTTTGTGGTGAGGTTGTCATGATTGTTGGAGTTTGGTTGTTGAATGGTGCTCTTTACTTCTTGGGTTATTAAGTTTGTTATTTAGATTGAAATTTGGGTTGTTCAATTGTTTTAATTAGGGTTACTGTCGTTAGGGTTTTGTGGTTTCTGTTTTTTGTGATTTGTATTAATAGTTGCCGACAGTGTTATTGTTGTGGGTGATAAGGGCTCCTTTGTAAGTGTGCTTAAAGTTAACAAATTATATAACTTATTAAAGGGCATTCCTGCTATTAATAAAGTATGGGGGTATTGGGTGATAAAGTAAGGGGTGTTTGTTTTCGCTTATATGGTCGGTTTACGGCTTATTATTGTTTTAAAAATAAGTTATAAAAAGTGAGCTTATAAAACATAAGCCTAAATTTGGTAAGCCATAAGCGAGCTGCATAAGCAGAAACACGCAGCACCTAACTTATTTTTTAAGCTCCTTGAAACGGTCATAAGTGTGTGTGCTAATTTTATGATCTCCTATAAACAACGGCGTCAGGGCGTCAAATGTATAAACTTGAGATCTTCCTTAGTTTGGCGGGGCAAGTTATTAACTTTGCAGCCATGGGGGTCGTGTATTTCAATAGCGGGACTGCCCCTTTTAATAAGTTAGATAATATAAAAAAAGATCCTTTACCGCGTTCTTTAATGCCACTGATCCTTTCGTTGTCGCTATCCATGCCGTGTGACGTTAGTGATGGGTGTGCGACGATGGTGATAGGCTGGCAGCTGTGTATTTTCGTTGCCGCTATCCATGTCGTGTGACGATAGTGATGGTTGTGTGACGACGGGGATAGGCTTATGAGCTGCAAAATGGTGTTTGGTGTTCATTTTATGTTTGCAGTTTTGAATTTGACATTCATATATTTTGTGCTTATGCTTAAGCTGTGTAAAAATAAAAGTTAAGTAGTGCGTATAGCCCGTATCTTGGCAGGGCAGCCACACCCCGAATGTGGCTGCAGCCATCGCGGGTGTCTCATATTGTACGTGGTTTTTTACGGGTGGTTGCTATAATATTTATCGTTTGTGTCATTTTGTTTAGGCCACAGATTAATGGTTGTCTATGCCCAAAAACTCTACTTATGAGATGGAGTTGATGGTGGTATTGATGTGTTGTTGTGCGTAGGTAATTTATTATCAAGTTTTACTATTTATATTCTGCCGACTTTACCTAAAAATAACACTAACGGACAGTGTACCCGATCAGTTGTAGCTTCGTTGGTAAGTAGGGTGTCGATCGCTAAGAGCGAGAGCGTTAATTCCTAAGTCTACCAGTATTTTAGTTATCTATGTTAGTTCTAATCTATTATTTTAGTTACCTATGTTAGTTCTAATCTATGTTAATCTAATCTAAACCTATGTTAAGCCTAATTCTAACGCGAAGGGGGGTTTTTCAGCCTGATAAACTGGCACATGTTTTAGGTTTTCTAAGCTACTTTAGATGACAATAACATACACAAGCTAATAATCAGAAGATAAAGAAGCGGTCAAGCCTAATGTAAGGAAAACATACTAACCATGATTAATCAAATAAAATGCAGGTTTGTTTATTGGTGCTATGATTGCTTATCTCGAATGGGCATATCATTCCTCGATTTAGGCGGTACTTCTTCCTAAAACCTAGACACGTAAATTCTGTCACAATTAAACGCATCTACATAAAGCATCCTTTTGTTGATTATAATCTATCTTAGGAGATTAATAATGGTGATCTTATTAAAACCAAGCTCAACGAGACTTTACTAACTTACTGCTTAATGACTCTTTATATACTAGTAGTCCACTGTTCGGGTCCTTACCAAGGGAATCAGAATGTCATTTGTTGATCCCAGGTCACTTGCTAGTCCAACCTATTCACTAAACCAATGGCAAGGATAGGTCATTATTTATGATTCTATGATCCTAGATATATAAATTACGAATATGGAGAGCCATCTCAGCATCTAGCTAGCTCTATATTTTGCATTCCTAGATCCAGTTGAATGATATGTCACATAATTAAGCATGTAAACGAGTATAAATTGATAAACATAATCAACAATCAACGATAAATTAAGCAATCGATATAAACAAACCAAACATTAAATTATCATAAACATGGCAAATACTTAAAGGTATTAGCCAATAACCATTGTATAGAATACATACATAATAAACGAACAACCAAGGTAAACTAACCGAGTTAAACGAATGATACCAAAAATCGAACGCGTATTAAAGTATAACAATTACAAGGGTTTTCCTATGAGTTGAAGCACTTTGCAGGACCTTCTCGGCTTCTTTTGTCTTCTGAAAATCAAACTTGGTGGTTAAAGCATACCTAAAAACGAATTTAGGGTTTGGTATTTATAGACTTTGAAAATTGGTCGATACGGCGTATTGAAAAGGTTCAATACGGCGTATTGGGGTTTCTTGGCGTGGGCTCCATGAATAAGATATTCCAGAATTTTCTTAAGTTTCCTTCATACGGCGTATTGAGTTTTTAGATACGGAGTATTGACCAATACGGAGTATTGATGTCCTCGGATACGAAGTATTGACCAATACGGAGTATTGGGTCTTTGGATACGGAGTATTGACCAATACGGATTATTGATGTCCTCGGATACGGAGTATTGACCAATACGGAGTATTGGTGTTTGGATGTCTTTGATGAAGTTTAGGGCACAGATACGTCGTATCTTCTTGATGGATACGACGTATTGAGTAAAATCATCTTGTTCTTCTTTGTTGACCAAAAGTATTATTTACGGCGTATCGTTGATATGGATACGGCTTATTCTTCAAATTCAGGCAATGGTCTTTAAGTTCGTCAAAGTCGTGGATACGGCGTATACTTCTAGAATGATATGGCGTATAGGTTTTCAAAATTAATAGACTTTCTTAAACTCTTCGTTTATACTCTAAAATGCGTGCCTTTTTACTAATTTTCACCATATGCTCGATATTTACTGCAAATAATAAATATAAACGATTAAGTTCCAATTCATGCATAAATAATGTAAAATGAGCAATTTAGATGGGATAAATGATGCTATAAAAGTGACATTATTTGATGTAATCAAATATCCCCCCACTTGAGTCCTACTTGTCCTCAAGTAAACTTTAGAAAACTTATGAAAATGTATCCCAACCGAAGTCAAGGATTTTTCCTTTAAGTATTTTTTCGTTTAATTACTAGTACACAACCAAACACCTCACGAAATAGGAAAATGAAAACACTCAAATCACTCAACTAATCTTTGTAGTAACATTTGAGTAATTTACTCAATTGCTCGGTCGTGACGAGTATTCAATCATAAGCTTGGCAAAGATACACATCTCCACCACTAAAGCTAAGGAGTAACAAATCCAAAAGGGCAAATTAGGTTAAGGTTTAAGGGTTGGTCAATTTTCTAATCTCTATCGATACTAATATTCCAGAAAAGGCGACAAAACCACACATACACACCCATAATGATGGGATAGACACATGTAATTGCTCACTCCTTAACTCGAATAAGCTAAAGAATAGGACCAGTAATCTTCAACAATAGTCGTAAACCAACAAGGGCGACGAAACCATGCATAAACATCCATAACGATGGAATAGATACACATGATTGCTCACTCCCTCATTCGAGTAAAACCAAAGGTTAGGATGAAGAATGAATAAGGGTATGGAATCTTCTAATCCTCTCTCCAACAGAAATACGCCAACAAGGCGGACAAAACTACATATACACATCCATAATGATGAAATAGATACATGTGATTGCTCACATCCTCATTCGAGCAAACCAAAGGTTAGGGATTAGGAAAGGGAAAATAATTGTTGTTAAATAAAAAGAACAAAACAAATAGATTAAGTACTAAATAGATAAGGTACAAGTTGCTAGTAACTTTTTTGACCATCCCTTGAAAAAGACACAAAATCATAGACCAACTCACACTTTAACACGGAATACTCACGCTTTAGGTAGACATGAATTAGACTCATAAATGCCTTGATCAATAGATCAATCAAACAACCTTAGTTGGCGTTTCCATAACAGCCAACTCCCAAACATTCATAATATACATACTTTACAACAATAGTGGTGATATCAACCATTTTATACAAGAAATACATGGTTGGTTTATTTCGACCAACATACAACAATACTCTACAAATCACTTTTTTTTTTGTATTTTCTTTTTTTTTGATTTTTTATCATATACACTACGAATTTCGGTGTAATTTCACCATCTCACGATCATAATAATTCCAGATAATTTATCCATAATTCTTCATACTTCGGATATATAAAAAAATTGAGAAAGTAGTAAAACACACGAAAAACAAAGACTAAAAATATACACTACTTTCACATTCCCATTGCATTGTGCAATTTTTCGACCTAACCATAGATAAAAAAATCAACACCATTGCATTGTGTGCAATTTCTCGACCCTACCAGAGATAGAACATGACACAAGATACATGAAATACAATACTTTACACAAAAGCAACTATCAATTGATTAAGGACTTAATCTAATAGGGTAGGCTAAGGTGTAAAGGTGTAACGAAACATTTATTTGGTGGTGGAAGAAAAGAAAGGAATGGCTCAGCAGGTTTTTCCAGAGGAATCTTACTATAAAAATAAGAGTAAACAAAAAGGTTTATACGGGGGATAACTAACCAGTGTAGTTAGTTAATAACATGACATGTATAGGGTTTTTGGGTGCAATCCTAAAAATTTACCAGTTTAGACAAGTCACTCCAATTAAATCCATAATACTCATTATGGTGGTCTCGAATAGATATATCAAACCAAGTTCTAAAGTTTACTACAGTCACTGGCACACTTATATTTTTGTGGAATTTAGGGGTAAAATTAGAGAAAATAGAAAGGCTAAATCCTTACAAATAGAATTAAGAGTTATGTGTGCGGGTTATGTAACTACTAATATCACAAAAGTATGTTAATTTTTTTTAATTAGGCATAAATTAAGCATTTTATTGTGAAAAATAGGACAAATAAGCGTTCTAATTCTCTTCCCCCCATTTGAGATATACAACGACCTCGTTATATAAATATAACGTTAAGAACAGAAAATTAAAAGAATTAATACGAGAAACTCCCCTGAGATTTGCTCGGTATGATCCTCCATGTTGCGTTTTTGAGCAAGATTATGTGTTGAAAATGCGTCTGAATCCTGGCACGAACAACACACACAGAATTCCAAAATATAAATACTCTACCAAAGTCGTTATTTTCGTTCAGAAGGTTCTTGTATAAGATATAAGAAAAACCAATGCAATTCTATCTCCGGTATTCGACGGTTAGAAATAAAAAACCTAAAAATAAAAAATGAAAAACTGTACAGGAAATCGATACGCCGTATCCATATTTTAGAATACACTGTATTGAGACGTGTATGAAAAATCCTAAATACTGGTCAGAGGTCAAATACGCTATATTCATTCAATGAATACGCCGTATCGACAAATATGACGATAGAAAAATAAAGACTGGATAACGTCCAGATAGTCAATACGCCGTATCCATCGAGGTTGGATACGCCGTAGCGAGTACCTGGGAAGACAAACTCAATAAAAAATTGCAAATTACATTCCGGGTTGTCTCCTGGCAAGCACTTTTGTTTACAGAAAAGTCTTTAAGTTAAACTTGTCCCAGTTTTATCCCATCCTTATAAAACAGCTTGGGGTCAAACGGGATGCCAAATGGCACATATAAATTTTTAATAAGATTTATCTGCATCTTTTTGTTTATATAATTCCAAGTAATCATATTAACACATAATTCCTTGATAAAAGTTTTAGTTTTGAAAAATTTACTTGATGTATCATGACTTGTTTCCAAAAGCTTATTTGACCCTTGTGTATCGATACTTATTACATCAGGTAATGGTTCGACAGATATATCTCCCGAAGAATGTTTGATATCGATTTTATCATCATCATTGTTCGAATCCAATTTTAAATAGTTGACAGAAACTGAATTATAAGAAAAAGAGTTTTTATAGTATGTAAAAGTATAATCTTCGTCATCAGATTCGTCAAATGATATTTCAAAATCAAAATCAACCTTTTCAACATGATGAGCAGTTACCGTAGGCTCAGATAAGTCTTCCAGTTCAGATGTCAGAGCATCTTCGTAGACAATGGCTATGAACTCATTCTCAAATCTTTGAAGTAGTCGATATCTTCAAAATACTTGACCTTACCATATGTAGTAGTTTCCTAGTTAAACCCTTGACCGCGCGTACGTGCTTTTTCAGCTTCAAGCTGAATATACTCTTCCATAGTGATGTCGGGTTTCGTCCATTTCCTGTAATAAATTGGCTAGGAAAGAAAAATGTCAAATAGACTAATACACCGTATCGATGTTTGGATTCGAATACGTTGTATTGGGTTAGAAAAATTTTATACATCGTATTCAATAATTTGAATACGCCGTATTCAGTATTCGACTCAGAAAGTTACAGCGAACTGATGTGTGATCGTCGTAGGACTTCAATAAGAAGTTTTACAACTCTCTAGGCAGTGTACCTAATCGTTGTAGTGTAGTATAGGCAATACTAGGGCGTTGTTATCATTCTTTAAGGGAATAGGTTGGGAAGGATCGAACAAAATCTAATAAAGGTCTACGGGGTTGAGAGAAGATTCTTTTTGTATTTTTATATTTTTATAAAAGCATATATATATGATTGGTTGAGAGGTTGGTTGGTTTTTAACTAATTAAATTGATAATAAATCTAGACTACTTTGGTGATAACTTTATATGGTAAACGAACGTATTTACTTAATCATGCACTATTCCTTAGTTTGCTTCTCCTAATCATGTTTCTTTGTCACCCTTGTGATGATATGTGTAAGTATTTCCTAAGTCATGAATGAATTACACGAACCAACCCGCCGCCTATGTAATACTCCATTAAGGCAACGCACAAGTAAGGTAGTATGAAGACTGTTAAAAGGCCCCTAAGAGTATATTACATGCATTAAAATACTTAAGAGGGATCAACCGTATTAGGGGTAAGGTAGTATAAAGACTGTTACCAATGGTATCCTTTCTACACACTCTCGTTTTCCTAGACATCTATGCCAATTTAATATCTTATGGCTAGTTTTCTAAAGCCTAACGCACACATCCATCACAAGAAGCAACATATACTAATAGATCTAGCATTGCATTGGTAATTAATAAGAAGATATAAGAATCTATCATTTATACAATGACATATTAACGGATAAGGGATGATAAAAACTTTCACTTGATTAAATCATGCAGTTGGGGCTGTTACAAGAGGGTTTCTGCTAAAACCGTCTTCTAAAACTAAGGTTCGTCTTCTAAAAGTTACACATAAAAAACCCTAAAACGAGTTTGTATATATATAGATCAGACCGCGACGACGTCACAAAATTCATGATGCCGTCGCTTCAATGAAGCTTCTAGGGTTTAATTTAAGGCGGCTACATTCTAACGCCGTCGTGATATTCTTGACGTCGTCTTGATCAATTTATGACGCAGTCGAAAGAGTTGGTGACGCCGTCTCCACCGTCTGAATGATTGTTTCTTCAAGAGATTTGGTATAGAGTCGTAGTCTTGTCTGTTTCTTCTTCAAATGAGCCAAAGTCACGTGTATTTCCTCCAAAAACCATCCAAGTGCTAAAAAATATAAAAACAAACGATTAAGCACAAAATCTAGGCATATTTGCATGATTTAGGGGGTTAAATGACTCCGAAAAAGTGTATAAAATGACACCTCATCAAATACCCCTACACTTGGGATTTGCTTATCCTCAAGCAAATGGGCTTTTCTACCTAGACAATAGCAATATTGGGGGCATTTAACCTACTCTTAAGCAGTTTATGACACAACCTTCTAGACCTCGTAATTAAAAGCATGGAAAACATATACTAGCATCTCACATAAGTGTTTGGATTCTCTCTTTCTCGCAGGTGTATAATGAATTATAACGATATGGGAAATGGAAAATTAACACTCATTACCTGTCATAGCATATAAATTACCATAGGCTTAGTAAAGGATCAAACCTCCACCACTGGGCGCAAGTACTAATCATTACTATCAAAGAGGTCTTTTAAAGGGCTGTGATGTGTAGGTGTAAGATAACATTAATGGAAACGGAAACAGATGGGATATATTTGGGGGTGACTTTTGGGTGAATTTGGGGTGAAGTGGTTAGTTAATTACTTACAAGAATACACGTTGATTGGGTTGCTAAGCCAAGGAATCGGACAAAGATATACAACACAAGTATACATCAATCTCTTATCTTTTTATTTTCTATTCTTCTCTCTCTTTTTTTTAAATAAACATAATACATCACTTGGGGTTTATAAACACACCCCTATACTTGAATTTTTGCTAACTCATAATTACAATTTAACTAATGACCCGAATTGAGGTGGATCAATCATAACATGGAGACTATCAAACAAATATAGGGGTAATGATTTAACTTTTCTTCCCCGTTCTTCCGTAAAATAAATACTACCATGAATCCCAATCGTCCCAAAATTGTATATACAAGGATAAGGACTTAGCAACCATGTACTCAAATAATTAACTTGGGTTAAAACAATAATGTACTAAAAACGAGTACATACAAGGTAGGCTAAGGCGATTTGGGTGTAACGATTGGTTGTAGGGTTAAATAATGCTCTTCATTAATAGTCCGGATTAACCAAAAAACTACAAGAACCATGAAAAGGATAGGCTTGGAGGGTTATACTAGGGGTATTCTGCACTAAAAATGAGTGCATGGCTGACGTGTTGTTGTAGTTTAGGTATATATTTATTATCAAGTTTTACATTTATATTTTGCCAACTATACCTAAAACAACACTAATGAACAGTAAACCCGACTAGATGTAGCTTTGCTGGTAAGTAGGGTGTCGATCACTAAGAGCGAGAGCGTTAATCTTTTAGTTCTATCAATATTTTGGTTAACTAAGTTAAGTCAATTTAAACTATGTTAAATCTAATGTATGTTAAACCTATGCTAAACCTAGTTCTAATGGATAAAGGGGGGTTTTCAGTCTAAGAGACTGGCACAGGTTTGGTGGTAACTTAAATTAATTTAAAACACAATAACATACGCAAGCAGATAAACAAAAGATAGAAGAGCGGTTTAGTCAATTATAAGAAAACTGTATTAGCCATGATTAATCTAAATTAAAACGCAAGTTTGTTTATTTTAGTGCAATGAGTGCTTATTTCGAGGCAACATATCACTCCAATATTTAGGCGGTACTTCTTCTTAAAACCTAGACACGTAGAATTCTGTCACAATTAAATGCATCCGCATAAAGCATCCTATTTGCTGATTATAATATATCTTAGGAGATTAATAATGGTGATCTTATTAAACCCTAGCTCATAGAGATTTTACCCACATATTGCTTAACAACACTTTATATACTAGTAGTCCACTGTCCGAGTCTTTACCAAAGGAAGAAGAACGTTATACTAGGTTACCTGCTAGAACAACTTATTCCCTTAAGCGATTGGTAAAGATAGGTCAATATTTGTGATCCTATTATTCTAGATATATAAATTGACGGATATGAAGAACCATCCCGACATCTAGCTAGCTATATATTTTTGACGAGGTGTTATTTTATACACTATTTCATGGTCATTTAACCCATTAAATCATGCAAATATGCCCAGATTATGTGCTTAATAGTTTGTTTTTAGGTTTTTTGCACTTGGATGGTATTTGGAGGAAATACACGTGACTTGGGCTCATTTAGAGAAGAAATGGACAAGACTACGTACCTATACCAAATCTCCTGAAGAATTGTACATACAAAGCGTGTAGACGGCGTCACAGGCATAAAGCAACGCCGTCTATGGTCCAAAACAGACTCAACCAAGTGAATCTGAATCCCAATCAAGTGAATTTGATACTTGTGAATTAAATTAGTACAAAACCTTCTGAATTAGTGTTTGAACTAGTTGTCAATGAATCTAATGTAGAATGTCAACCTAAGGTCTGGTCTGATGCTCCTATCATTAAGGAGTATGAATCAGATAGTGAAGATGAGTATGTGTCTATACCAACAAAACAACAAGAAACACCTAGTTTTGCCAACCAGCAAGTAAAAACTCCTAGGGAAACTGTTAAGAATCAGTTCACACATAGTCAAAAACCTAAAGTTGACAAGAAAGAGTTGGGGTATGGGTTTACTGTAAGAGCATGTTTTGTATGTAGAAGTCTTAATCATTTAATTAGAGATTGTGATTTTCATGAGAAGAGGATGGCTAGAAAAGCTGAGTTAACCAATGGGTGGAACAGAAAGTCTAGTCAAAGGGAGATAAGGCAAACTTGGAACAATGTGCAAAGAGTAAATAAACAAAACCAATTTGTTCCTGCAGCAGTACTAACTAGAACTGGCAAAATACCAGTTAATACTGCTAGAGCTAGCGGTACTAAAAATGTTAGTACTGCTAGGCAAAGTTTTAACAGACAGGCAGTACTAACTAGTACTGCTATGAAAGTTAATACTGTTAAGCCCATTGTGAATAGAGTTAGACCAGCAAATGTTTTTCACAAAACTCATTCACCATCTTCAAGGCCTTTCAAAAAGACAACAGTACTTAGCACAAATTTTTCAAAACAAAAAGTTTATACTGCTAAGGTAAATGCAGTTAGTACTGTTAGTGGAAAAAGGGAAACTACTGTTAAGCCCTCAGCAGGTTGTAATTGGAGACCACAAAGATACAACTGGCACAATATCTCCAAATACAATGGTGGATCCAGTCTAGAAATTGTTTACACTTCAAGATATACACTAGTAGACTCAAGCCAACAGGCTTGGTCCTAAGAAGAATCTAATCTCTTTCATTTGATGTGCAAGATTATCCACATAGAGCTTTAAAGAATAAAGGAATTGTTGATAGTGGATGTTCTAGGCACATGACTGGAAACAAGGCCTACCTTGCTGAATTTCAAGACTTTAATGGTGGCCCTGTTGCTTTTGGAGGTAGTAAAGGTTACATCACTGGTAAAGGTAAAATAAAAACTGGAAAGTTAGATTTTGAGGATGTGTGCTTTCTGAAAGAACTTCAGCATTTCAATCTCTTTTCCGTGTCACAAATGTGTGACAAAAAGAACAAGGTTCTGTTTACTGACTCTGAATGTCTTGTTTTGTCTCCTGAATTTAAGTTACCTGATAAAAATCAAGTATTACTTAAAATCCCTAGACAAAATAATATGTACAGTTTCAATTTAGAGAACATTGTTCCTTCTGGAGGTTTAGCTTATTTAATTGCAAAGGCCACAATTGATAAATCATACAATGAATCATTGTATTAGTTCAAAAAGCACCTATTGGGATCAAATTCCTACTAATATTGCCAATGCTGTCATTTGCTTAACAAAAAGTAATTTGTTTAAAATTTATAAATTAATTATGAGATTATTAAATAGTAGTGACCTTAAATTCGGGTTCTTACACTGATAGACTTCTAGCTCTAAGACTTCAAGATGAAGAGAGAGAGCAGTTCACTGTGGAAGAGAGAGCAAAGTTCCTTCATGATACAATTGCAGCTCAAAGAAGGTTTCTTGCAGAACAAAGAGCTATTGCAATCAGAAATAAACCTCCTACAAGAACTCAGTTAAGGAATCAAATGATGACTTATTTCAAACATGTTGGAAACAAGAAACACTCAGATCTGAAGAACAAAACTTTTGAAGACATACAAGCTTTATATGAGAAAGTGAAAATGTTTGATGAAAGTTTTACTGTTGTTGGTTCCACTGAGGATGAAAGAAGGATTAAGGAGATGAATGAAGGAGTAAAAGACCCTGATCAGAAGAGTTTAAAGAAGAGGGTTGTTGAAGAAACTCCAAAGAAAGAAGACACAGCAAAGGTACATGCTAAGGTAGATGTGACAGAGTAGGGTACAAATAAAAGGAAGGGTGGTCATATGAAGATGCTTGATAGGAAAAAGAAAAGACCACAATCAGATGTTGATAGTGATGATGAGCACAGAAAGTGTCTGAAGATTGTTACATTTAAAGGTACAATGGATAGTGAAATAATGGAGAGAAAATCTGTCATTGCTAGGTTGAACAAGGTATCATCACCAGATGGAGACTATCTTGTTATCTACAGAGCAAATGGAAACTTCAGAGCATTCAACTATCTATTGGAGGTACTACATATATTTGATAGATAAGATTTATTTCACTTGTATGACTTGGTGATGGAGCAATACTCAGAAATTACACTAGAAGGAATTGAGTTGATTCTTTGGGGAGATTTGAAGATAATGATGGAATCCTCACAAGAAGAAAATGATCAAAGTGATTTCTGGGATGATCAACAAGATTGGGAGATTGTTACTTGGATATTGTATAAAGCTTGTGGAGTTTACATACTAGAACTTAAAGATGGGACAATCATCCATATATTAGTTGAAAGAAGATATCCTCTTTCCAAGGATTTATTGCAAAGGATGCTTGATCTTGGATTAGAAGTTGAAAGAGAAAGAAACACCTACTTCTACAATATTTGGAGATGATGAAACAATAGCTAAGGTTCTTCTCAACATGAGTCAAGCCAAAGCAGTTTCAAGAGAGAAGGAGAAAGGTGTAGAGTTCAAGGATATTGAAGAAACTGACAGACCTAGGCCTACTTCCACAAGATCACTTCTGACATTAAAGCCTCTTCCAAAAATTGATCCAAAAGACAAAGGAAAGAAGAAAATAGAAGAGGAGGATGAATCTGAAAGTGAATCTGATGGTATTCCTGAAGCTGAGAAGAAGTTTAAACAGCTTGCAAGTGATGAAGAAATGGCTAGGAAAATACAAGAAGAGTGGGAAGGTGAAGAAGAAAGAAACAGATTAGCTGAAGAAAAAGCTACCAATGAAGCTCTCATAAGAAATTATGATGACATAAAGGCAAGAATTGAGGCTGATAGACTTCTTGCTGAGAAGCTTCAAGAAGAAGAAAGAGAGCAATTTACAATAGAAGAAAGAGCAAAATTCCTTCATGACACAATTGCTGCTCAAAGAAAATTCCTTGCTCAACAAAGATCAGAAGCTATCAGGAACAGACCACCTACAAAGAATCAACTGAGAAATCAAATGATGACCTACTTGAAGCATGTAGGAAACTTCAAGCATTCTGATTTGAAAACCAAGAAGTTTGAGGAAATACAAGCTCTGTATGAAAAGATTAAGAGGTCAGATGAAGATTTCATTTCTATTGGGTCTGCTGAAGATGAAAGACTGATCAAAAAGATGAATGAAAAAGGAATTGATTCCTCTAAGAATGAAATGGTCAAGGAGGAAGATAAAGAAGAAGAAGGTACTAAGAAAAGGAAGGGAGGTCATATCAAAATGATTGCAAGGAAAAAGGCAAGAAAACAATCTGATGTTGACAGTGAGGATGAACATAAAAAATGCCTGAAGATTGTTACATTTGAAAGTATCTTAGACAGTGAGATAATGGAGAAGAAATCAGTTATTGCTAGATTGAACAAGGTATCATCACCAGATGGATATTATCTTGTTATCTACAGAGCCAATGGGAATTTTAGAGCTTTCAACTATCTCATGGAGGTACTTCATATCTTTGATAGGCAAGATCTATTTCATCTGTATGACTTGATAAGAGATCAGTTCTCAGAAGTTACATTAGATGGATTTGAATTGATTCTTTAGGGAGATTTGAACATTATGATGGAATCCTCAACAGAATGGAATGAACAAAGTGACTTCTGGAGTGGTCAACAAGATTGGAAGATTGTCACATGGAGGTTGTATGAATCATGTGGAGTCTGTATACTGGAGTTTGAGGATGGAATAGTTATTCATATGTTGGTTGAAAGAAGATATCCTCTATCAAAAGATTTGTTGCAAAGGATGCTTGATCTTGGTTTGGAAGTTGAAAGAGAAAGTTATGTTGCTCTTGATTTGATAAGGTTTATTAAGCAACAGATAGATGAAGAATGAGGTTGATGGAATTGAGAAGGGTTTGAGTGTTGGCTAACCACCACACAACAAATGGTCATCAGTTCACCATGCTTAACAGGCATAAGAACTGGCTAGTCCATAAGCAAACGGCTTGTGGTAAAGACTTCTCAAATCTATTTATGGTTGACAATTTACCAAAAATTATAGGGTTTTCAACTCACCTTGCTTCATGGTGAAGAGTTGGCTAGTCCAAGATCAAACAGTTCTTGGTAAAGACTAATCAAATCTGTTGATAGCTGATAGTTTGCTAAAAACTATATGGTTTATCAATGCACCATGTTATGGCAATGAAGCATTGACTAGTCCAAAAGCAAATGGTATTTGGTAAAGACAAATCAATTCCATTGATGGTTGACAGTTTACCAAAAACTGTATGGTAATTAACTCACCATGTTTTTAAAATGAAGAGTTAACTATCCTAGAGCAAACGGCTACTGGTAAAGGAACATCAAATCCGTTAATGGCTGGTAGTTTGCCAAAAACTACAAAGCCAACTTAGTTGGATTGTTGCTGAAAAGATGTTGTTGTGTTGCTGAGAAGACAAAGTTGCTGCTGGAGATGGATAGTGTTTAAAAGATCAAGAAATGTTAAAGTGTTTGGATACATCCTCTATGAGCTAAAGAAGATAAATCTGAAGAAACATGAAGTTAAAAGAGTTCAACATTCATGTTTAAGGGAGGATTGTTGGGAATTACGTTTTCCTAACTTAATACCGACAGTGTAATAGTTAGTACCGACGGTTATAGTTAGTACCGTTAGTATTAGTTTGTAATAGTTAGTACCGACAGTACAAAATAGTTAGTACTGTTCGTGATAGTTAGTACCGTTTAAGAGATATGATTGAGATATATTAGGAAAAGATATGCATTGAACCTTGACTCCTTATACTATAAAAGGAGGTCTCAGTTAGGGTTTATCCTTGTCTATAAAAGGATCCCTACGAATTAGAAAGTACAGATCTCATATCCTCTCACACGCATCATCATTTCTTTCTTATCTTCAGATAGCGAATATGTAATCATTCTGCAGATCAATTTAAGAATAGTTATGTTATCTTGCATTAGCATTATATGTTAGTTCCGCATAACAATATAGTGTTCATAGTCATTGTTCTCTATAATCATTGTCGAAACTATCCATTGTTGGTTATAATCCTTTCAGGCTATTAAGTTCTTATTATATTGGGTGATCCACAAGTGTCGCTATCATAGTCAAAAACGAGGCTTAGTATGCGCGTGCGTGTTTCTTTTTAGCATGCGCAGAGTTTAATCTCAGCATGGCTAAGTGGGAGTCAATGTTGGTCTTTATTTGCGATTTGAATAATACACGATAATGGGTGATTCCTATTCCCAATTTGAAGCTTAAACTTTGGACTCTTATTTATCAATGCTTGGTTTGTTTTTCACTTGGTACAGCGTCACACTAATTCGAGGAAAATGACTCGTTGACTGATGGCAAATGAAGGGTAACGTGACAGTTTTTAATTGCAAACTTTGAGATCTTATAACCTTTTATTTTCTTGACGAAAGCAATTGATTTCAGGGGCAATATACTCCCTACATGTCCTACTTATGAAAATAATTACGTCCGTTATATGTGCTTACCGTCTAGTGGCCAAATTGGGTACTTAAAAGAAGCTACACGCATGGGCTGAGTTTACCACAATATAACGTATGTATGCCTTTTCGTTTCTAACCAAGTAGTGAGCCCTAGCCACAACGTATGAGTATTCTAAACCTAATATTCTCGCAACTATGTCCATGTTTTCATTAGTTATTCGACCAATATTAAAAGGTTCTTGATGTTATTCGATTTTTACTTCAAAACAAACCGAAACTACTTTGATTTCTTTAAAGTTTCTCAAACACACAACTATGACGTAAGAATTTTATATATATTGTAAGATGTTTAGTATAGAAAGACAGCCACAAGCTCAAGGAGAATGTGATGGCTCGTCTAGACCAAATTAATGATGAAAGCACGAACTCTTTTATCCCCTTAATTGCTCACGCACTCAATACACTAAGTTGAATAATGACTCGGCTGCTTGAACCTATAACGCAACCGTAGAACACTCGAACACACTCCTCTGCTTGCTTGGATCTTCGACTAGAAAGGAAACCAAAAGATGGGATTTAGGGTTAGGTTCTCAGGTTTTTAGGGTTTGAATATTCTTGTATTTTGAAATGAAGGGGTGTTGCTATTGTCGAAAACAGGAAAAAGCAAGGGAGTAAAGAGGTTGGAGAGTTGATATCTTGTTGTTTACTGGTGGTCTTGTAAAGATACAACTCAGCAAGGTTTTTATAACCGAATAGTGAAGTAAAATAGGAATAGTCAAAAGAAATGATCACATGTGTGTGTAGATGCAAAGGGGGTAAGGGTTTCTTGGGGTTTCATTCGGTCATTGTATGTGATTATAAAGGTGGATTACTATTGAAGGCAGTGGAAGTAAAACAAGAGAAGATGAAGCAGCTAGATATCAGGGTAGTTGTGGGGTTTAGGAGAAAAGGGTTATGGGCTTTTTATCCGATGGTTTTTAAGGAATATAAAGAGGGGTTGAAATAATTGTGTTATCTAGAAAATTTAAATGGAATATGTGAAGTTTATACGGAGAGTGGGTGCATTATGCATAGTTTGTAGGAATACATGAGTTTAATTTTTAGGCTTTATTTAGCCCTTAATTTACAAGAGTTAAGTTTGGTGTAGTTTGTTTTAAAAAGTTTCTACTTGCTTAAATTTAATAAACGTGACCAAGTAGTTTTTCTTGACGGGAAAAATTAATTAAATGACGAGTATATAGGGTCAAGTAAGGTATTAGTGGGTTTAAGTTACGCTTCTAGCCAACCGTTAAATTTTTGTGCTTACGTGATTTAACTAATGTGTTTCAAATGGACCTAAACACGCAAACCAAATAATGAAAGAAAAAATGAATTATTCTGGTATCGTAATATCGACCTAAAAAACACGGGGTGTTATAGTCCTCCATGTTAGATGAGCCTTGTCCGCAAGCTTAAGACGCGGGCACATGCGACGGTTGCGGGTCTGGTGAAGAGATGTGGTTGCTTTGCTTGAATTGGTATCACGTTCCCAGGTAATCTCAGACTCGTTTAGTGTTCATCTAAACCTTTATGATGGGAATGCGACTTCTCTTCAATTGTTTGATTTCATGATCCATGACTTTTATTGGTTCTGCACGAAGTGAGCTTGTCATAATCATGTAGTTCTTCAACGGAATCTACGAGTGTATTCATTAAGACAGTCACTCTTCAGATTGACACGTGGAATGTATTATGTACTCGGCTTAAATGTTGTGGTAGCTCAAGCCTTATAGGCACAGTTCTTGACTCTTGGATTACCTGGAAAAGGACCAAGTACCTAGTGTTGATTTTCTTTTTTTTTTGTTTTTTCCCACTCTCCAATTTCTGAAATCTCTGGTTTGGAGTAGTAAGACGGGAAGGTTTTTGATGTTCTTCTGACTTTAGCATAAGTATTAAAATTTGTAACACATTAGTGGCATTGTTCGCCTTCTTGTTAGGCAACCAATACAACTGCTTCATGTCCTTGGTACTTTTTATTGACCGGATAATAGAATATTTTGACTTATGAGATCGTGCATGACCAGAGTCCTTAATGTCGCCATACACGGGTCAACCAACTTCTGTGTTTAAAAATAAGGTCTCGTCGACACGAGGTTTCATTCTTTCCTTTGGTAGAGGTCTTATCGGGGAGCATACCTCCCAACATCTTCGCAGTATGGTTTTCAGGTTTTTAATTGCTTTAGTGTGAGCTTCTAGGATTTGTTAGGAAGGTTTAGCAATAGTCTTGAATAAGGTTGGACTCTAAAGGCTTAGACCGTTCTTCTTGATCAAGGATATCAACAACAACGTTTTCTTTCCCGGGTGATAACGAATGTCCACATTTCGGATTCACTAAGCAATTCAACCTGACACGTTGTCTCATGTGCATCTCTTTTTTGAGCCGGATAATGTTGTAATACTCTTATGGTCGGTAAATGACGGTGCTCTTGTTCTGTATAAGTAATGCCTCCACATCTTAGAGCGAAAACCACAAGATCCAAGTTCTAAATCATGAGGTGGTAGTTTTTCATGAATTTTTAGTTGTTCGGAGAGGCATAGGCTATACTGCTTCTCATTTGGCATAGTACGGCACCCAATAACCCTTATGCGGAATGATGCAATAAACAATGAAGTTTTCTGATCTTTAGGCAAGGCCAGAATGGGTGCGCTACACAGCTTTTGTTTAATCAATTAGAATGCGGCTTCCTCCTTCTCTCCCCAGTCAAACTTCACATTCTTCTGAGTCAGCTTAGTCATTGGCTTTGCGATCTTGGAAAAGCCTTCAATGAACTACGGCTCATGTAAACTAGCAAGCTCTAAAATTCGGGCAGATCTCTGTTGGAATCTTAGGATATGACCGAATCTTTATTGACTCGATTTTATTGGTTCTACGTGATGAATTTGCTATCAATAGTTGTCGAGAAACTAAACCTTTGAAATCCAAAATTCACACATGAAAAATTTTGCGTACAACTCCTCTTTCTTAAGCAACTCTAATATTAATCTAAGCTGTCTTCTTGGCTCTTCCTTGTCTTTGATATTTTAGTATATGTAGATAAGACAATCACAAACTATCTAAAATAAGGTTTGCACACCCGGTTCATGAGGTCTATAAATACAGCAGGTGTGTTTGTTAACCCAAAAGGCATCACTTGGAATTCATAATGGCCATAACGCGTCCTAAACGCGGTCTTCGGGATATCTTCTTCGCGAACCCTCAACTGATGGTAACCTGATCGTAGATCGATCTTAGAGTAGACACTTGACCCTTGCAGTTGATCAAACAAGTCTCTATTCAGGGAGTGGATAACGGTTTCTTTACCGTTAATTTGTTCAGCTCACGATGTCGATGCCATACGGGACGATCCGTCTTTCTTCTGAAAAAAAGGACGGGGTCCCAAGGTGAAGAGCTGGGTCTTATAAATCTTTGTCAGACAGTTCTTTGAAATTGTTCCGCCAGTTCTTCATTTCGGTGTGCCAACGATAAGGCGCCGTGAAAGTGCAGCACTAGTTACCAATCAATTTTGGAATTCTACTTGTCGAGTTGGTGGAATACCCGGCAAGTCTTTAGGAAAAACTTCAGGAAAGTCTCTGACGATTGGCACATCCTCAAGTTGCTTCTCCTTCGACTTGTCCTTGTACTTCCTTCGTGGTAATGTGTGCCAAATGACATCCTAACCCCTTTGACAAATTCTATTGTGCCTTAGTGCACGAATGAATATTTAATTGGGATTCCTTCCTTTGATTGCTTCCATCACCTTGAAAAATTAATGTTTCTTTTTTGAAAGGAACACGTACAATCTTTTCGTCGCAGATGATCACTTCATGATACCTTGTCAACCAATCCATCCCAATAATGACATCAAAACTACCGAGTGGGACATGCATCAAATCGATATCAAAAAGATGATTCATGAAGTTTAAAGTACAACCTCGAATTATGGTATCTATCTTCTTATGTTTTCCATCTGGCTAATTCTACGTCATAATGATTTTCTAATGTAGTGGGGGTAATGTTAATCAAGGCAATACACAGCTCTTATTCAGCAGCTGTATCGAACAAAATTGTAGCTATACACGTTGTTGAAAAGAAACATAAAGTGATGACGTTAGAGTCGGGCTAGCATCTCTTCCTCCTAAAGATAAGCCCTTCTTGAGTGTGCCATTCCGTTGCATTCCATGGTTTCTTTAGTTTTAGGACAATCCCTACTCATTATGCCTGGTGTTACCAATCATAGCATGCCCTATCTTTTGATTTTGTTGTTGTTGGTGTTATTGTTGTTGTTATATTGACCCGACAATCAGGGCGTAGCATGCCATTCATCTTGCATTTTCACATTGGGGTGCATTGCCCAGTGTGGTGTAGTTGCACTTGGTGCAACAGAGTAGGTACCCCTTAGTATAACCTTCTTTTCACCAGGACCAGCAGGGTACGCCCTAGCTACATTTTACTTCTTGTGGTAGTTGTTGTTGGTGATGGTTCTTGACGAATATCATACTTCCTACTGTTTTCATTCTGCCTTTCCGCATAAGTGCGGAGCTTATGATCCATCAAGTCATTGCGCCAACTCGATAGCAAAGTCTGAGTTCTTGGGTCTTGTAGACATGACATTTCCATGAACGTATCGGGATGTCCACCAATTTACTGTCAAATCTTTGTGGTTTCATCAGAAGAAATTTGTGACATCAAGGTAGTTCTTGGAAACGCTGAGTGATAAGCTGAAACATCGTTTCCCTGACTTAAGGATTCTTCTATTTCAATTTCGAGTTCTTGATTTCACCATTTTGGACAATTATTGTCCGTCAATTTCTTTTTGGATGTCCCCAAAGTTCATAGCATTAGGCAGCATCACGACCTAAGGTTTCCCATGACCATTTCTCAGGTTTGTGCGGCACTAGCAGCGTGCATGTAGCAAACTTCACTGATTTTCATCGGCACAAACACTAATGATGGAATTATGATTCCATCTTTTGAGCCAGGGAGACTAGCTAAACACACCTTCAGTTCCCTTGAAGATCAAGGGTTAGGCATTTCATGAAGTTGGGTAGAAACAGACACGTGCAGGTTGCACGTCCTTCAAATTCCTCCTCCTGAACTTGGCTTACGTCATCTGGAGTATATGTTTCTATGGAGTGCTCGATCGATCATAGCTTTATGGATTCTGGTGTCATGGTCGTTTGTTCCTTGTATGTTAAGGCATGATCTAATAATCACAAGAATAATTTGTACAAGAGATATTAATCACAATGACGATACAAATGGATATGACTAATAATAACTAACACCCAACATATGGATAATGAAAAAATGTGGATCAACCATAACATTTACCTCAATATCTTCATAACTAATGTCAATCATACATGATTGTATGGATTACATATATGGCACATATGTTATTTGTATATAGAAAGGAACATTCGTCTATAGTCTATTATAGCTGGGAATTACCCATAAAGCTTAATAGACTATACAAGATAGCTAGAAATGAAAAGTATAACTAACAGCTACTACGCAAAGTCCCTCCACCTATCAATCCGAGCTCTAGCCTCTAGCACCTGGGTACGCATGGTCTGTCTGACTGCATCTCTCGCATTGGCCACTGCCAACTCATAGCGACTATGTGAGTCTATTTGTGTCTCAAAGTCACGCCATAATACCTTGTTCGAGCCTCGGAAATAAGGTAAGCCTGGGTTCCTCTGCAACTCTGTCTCGTAAGTTAGTCCTGACTTCAACTACGTCAATCTCGAGTTAAGGTCTCTGCGGTCAGTACCGAACGTCATGAAGCTGTGTATATAAAACTTACTCTCTTGCAATGCGACTGTGATTGGTTGCGGGCCCTCAAGTTAAACTTCCTCAATGGAAGTCATCATCCTATGCTCAAAATCCTGTAACTAGCTCTAACATAACCATTCTCTCTGCTGGTCAGCAGCTCTTGCATGGTCCGGGCATCTTGGACCAAGACTACAAATCAAACCTTGTTCAGCCTCAACAACAATCACAAAATCATATTGACCTTAGGGCTTCTGCAGCTGCTCAGATAGAACTCTCTGCGTCTTCACCCCCCCAAACCAGGTGAGGGGGTTGTAAGTACAATCTCCTCAGAGGTAGCATGTCCACTCGGGGACTGTCATCCTTATAAGATATGGTTTCCTATGACCCAATGGTGCCTGATCATAGGTAGGGTTGGTGGGTGGTATAGGTGTGGCAGCATGCTCAGCAATGGTGCTCCATGGATGTGACATAGTAGGTCAAGTCGGACGTCTTTCGTGCCTAAAGAGACGTGTTGAGAAAAAGGACCCTAGTCTGAGGTAATCTAGTGTAGGTGCAGATCATCAGTTTTAAATGCCTCTTGTTATTCCAGCTGAGGGAACATGGTCAACAATAGGTACTATAGAAGAATCAGCTGGAGCCAGGTGCTCCTCCTCCTCCTCGTCCTTAGTGGGCTCCTCATCCTCATCATCTGTATCATCATCGTCGTCGTCATCCTCGGGCTCATGCTCCTCACTAGGATCATCCTCGGGATCCTCATCGTCATCCTCCTCGCCATCCTCGAGTTCATCTGGATAATCAATAGAATCCGCATTAGTATCCTCCTCTATCGAAATTGAGTCAGCAATGGATACAGGTGACTCAGCGGTCGTATGAAGCATCATCAGCATAGGCTAATCCTCGAACTGCTGTATCATCTGATGGCTGCTTGGTATCGAGTGTTCTGGCTCTGGAAACATTTACTGGTACATGCTATCAAACTCTGATGGGGTCAGGTACATAGGCAGGTGTGTGATGTGCCTGCCCTTGTGGGCGACCTCCTGTATGGGTCCATATCCGTATATGTCGGCATTCACGAGTGGAATACCCCATGATGATGGTCCGTTTGAATCGGAAGATACAGACGTATAGGTAACAGTGGATGAAGCGTTGTCTGAAGACATGGCAAATCTGTAATCATAATATAAACTTGTATAAGTATATTATATAATACCATCAGTAATATACGTAATGAAATATTAACACGTATATAACCTATGCAAGCACTTAGTATAATCGACTAATGCTAAAATGGAGTATGACATGTAAGCATGTATACTAAATGCAAATAAGTAATGTATGTATGTCCCTTTGAAAACTTTTGAATGACACAATGTTTGAAAACGGTTATAGACCAAGTAAAAACGTTTGACCTGGTTCTCTATAACCTTGGCTCTGAATAGCGCAATCGATAACACCCCAAATGGGCCACAGCGGGAATATGAAGTTTCCGGGGGTATTACCTCATAGATCAATAGCACATATATGAGAACGGACCATTATAGGGGTCGTTTAAAATACTAATACATTGGATTTTCATAAATGGTTTGATACAAAAAGCTCATGGCTTTACGTGATTTATCTTAGAAAAATAAAGATTCAACATAACAATATTTAAAATGTAATGCATGCAAATCTTTATGATAAAGTGATTTAAATGACGGGACCAGCCAATGTATCCGTGAATTGTTCTTATTGACTGACGAAATCATGTTTAAACTGTCAAACAATAATGTTGGTGAATATTATAGGTTTATAAAGTTATGAGTGGGATAGCAGTTTTCCCTGTATAAAGTAACAAACTACAAATATCTCAAAAAATGAATTACGATATGCACTTAGCTCATGACATCGAAGCTAAAAAAAGTATGTATATCAAATAATATAAATGACTTTGCCAAGTGGATCTTAACCAGTAACATCCATGAATCCAAATGGTATATCGTTATATTTTCGGCCAACTGCGTAAACTAGCAGCGCTACTTGCCGAACAGGGATGTTAATCCCATAATACGTCTATTCATAACATTCGCGCTACATAATGCAATTAAAATTACTCTATGCAATTAACAGTTCTATGATGATCGGGCATAGTGGGTTATAGTACTTAGGCAATACTCGTAATTTTGAATTTAAATGTTACTTGCATCCATGTTGTAAAAACAACCATGATCTATCCACGAGATTGATAAAAGATTGAAAGTATAAAAGTGGGGACTATAATCTACATCAGTAAGACAACGTGGAGCAAGGTAGTGGCACGAAAAACGATGCAAAAGACTTTATCCGCAACCTATGAATAATAATACATATTCACTAAACGGAAAAATAATAATATATATACTTCCAATCTCGTCCCTAGTGTGTGCTTGAACAATATTTGAAATAATGATATTTGAAAACAATTTCCCGTTTTAAAATGGTCAACTTTATTGGGTCAACATGTTCAAAATATAAATATATGATTTACGACTTTGGACTTTTAAGAAACTAGGTCGTCTAAACTCTAAAATATTAGCTTTGATCAGCCCTCGGTTTAGTCTCTAAGTATGTTAATTAATTAGACGAAACGTTGACGTTCACTATTTGAGTTAAACGTATATGTTACTAAGTTTTAACATGAGATGTCGTAGAGTTTTACAATTAAATTACGGGTTCGTTATCTAACGGTATTGAAAACTAAAAACACATTTGAAATCTCAGCTGGGTCATCTACAATGTTAGCCTTTTAAGTTTTGTCTAGAAAGGTCGTTTAACTAGTTAAAAATTGGACTAAACGTGAGTGCCTTGCCACGACAGTTTTATACTTAGAAAAATGATATAGCCTTTTATTTTCAGCGCACGCTGATAGCGTGGCTAGAGTTTTAAGGTCGATTTGTGGTTTTGTTACTTAACATTAGAACAAAATAAGGACCCATTTATAGGACTAGGTTAGTGGGTACACTTTTTTTATTAGTTTAATGAGCCGAGGTCGCTATCGTGGTCAAAAACGAGGCTAAAGTGTGCGCGTGCCGTGTTTCATTTTCAGCCTGCGCTGAGTTTAATCTCAGCATGCGCTGAGTGTGGAGTCAATGTTTGGTCTTTATTTGCGATCAGAATACTACACGAAAAAGGGTGATTCCTATTCCAATTTGAAGCTAGAACTTTGGACTCTATTTATCAAAGCTTGGTTCGTTATTTCACTTGGTACACGCGTCACACTAATTCGAGGAAAATGAATCGTTGACTGATTGCAAAAGAAGGGTAACGTGACAGTTTTACACGCAAACTTTGAGATCTTATAACTTTTTATTTTCTTGACGAAAGCAATTGATTTCAGGGGCAATATACTCCCTACATGTCCTACTTATGAAAATAATTGCGTCCGTTATATGTGCTTACCGTCTAGTGGCCGAATTGGGTACTTAAAAGAAGCTACACGCATGGGCTGAGTTTACCACAATATAACGTATGTATGCCTTATCGTTTCTAACCAAGTAGTGAGCCCTAGCCACAACGTATGAGTATTCTAAACCTAATATTCTCGTAACTATGTCCATGTTTTCATTAGTTATTCGACCAATATTAAAAGGTTCTTGATGTTATCTGATTTTTACTTCAAAACAAACCGAAACTACTTTGCTTTCTTTAAAGTTTCTCAAACACACAACTATGACGTAAGAATTGTATATATATAAAAGATGTTTAGTATAGAAAGACAGCTCACAAGGCTCAAGGACGAATGTGATGGCGTCTCGAACCAAAATTGATGATGAACGCATGACTCTTTTTATCCCCTTACTTGCTCACGCACTCAATACCCTAAGTTGAATAATGACTCGGCTGCTTGAACCTCTAATGCAACCGTAGAACACTACAAACACCACCTCCTCTTGCTTGCTTAGACCTCGACTAGAAAAGGAACCAAAAGGATGGATTTAGGGTTAGGGTTCTTAAAGTTTTTAGGGTTTGAATATTCTTGTATTTTGAATGAAGGGGTGTTGCTGTTGTCGAACCAGGAAAAGCAAGGGAGTAAGAGGTTGAGAGAGTTGATGATTTGTTGTTATGGTGGTCTTGTGAAGATACCAACTCAGCCAAGGTTTTTATAACCGAATAGAGAAGTAAAGAGACTAGTCAAAAGAATGATCACAAGTGTGTGTAGAGGAAAATGAGGTAAAGGGTTTCTTGGGTTTCATTCGGTCATTGTATAGTGATTTAAAGGTGATTACTATTAAAGGCGTGGAAGCAAAACCAAGAGAAGAAGAGCAGCTAGATATCACGGGTAGTTGTGGGTTTAGGAGAAAGGGTTATGGGCTTTTATCCGATGGTTTTAAGGAGTATAAAGAGGGGTTGAAATACTTGTGCGTATCTAGAAAATTTAAACGTGAATATGTGCAGTTATAGGAGAAGTTGGGTCGGCATTCATGCTAGTTTGTAGGAATACATGAGTTTAATTTTTAGGCTTTATTTAGCCCTTAATTTACAAGAGTTAAGTTTGGTGTAGTTTGTTTTAAAAAGTTTCTACTTGCTCAAATTTAATAAACGTGACCAAGTAGTTTTTCTTGACAGGAAAAATGAATTAACGCTCAGTTCTCGAGTTTTAAAGCACAAGAAAAGAAAAGAAAAGAAAGTAAAAGAAAGGTAAAGGAAAGAAAGTGAAGGAAAAAGAAAGAAAGTTAGTCACTTATTTTGTGTTCTCAAGTTTCAAAATAATTGAAAGGAAGGAAAGAGACCAGATATGTAAACTTACGATTATACCCTCTAAACAAAATATCTACATGAGCAACAATGGAATGATGAGGGTAATTTAGTCAATATAAGCATAATCCTTCTCAATCCTTTCCAATCCTCCCAAAAATGGGAGGAAAGATTTGGGATAAAAAAACCTTCATATATCACCTCCTTTTCCTTTCCTTTCCTTTCCTTTCTTTTTACAAAAAATCTCAAGAACAAAAATATTTTTTAGTCCCCTTCCATTTCTTTTCCTTTCTCTTCAATTTTAATCTCGAGAACACAGCGTAAATGACAAGTATATAGGGTCAAGTAAGGTCTTAGTGGGTTTAAGTTACGCTTCTAGCCAACCGTTAAATTTTTGTGCTTACGCGATTTAACTAATGTGTTTCAAATGGACCTAAACACGCAAAACCCAATAAATTAAAGGAAAATGAATTAATTTAGGATCGTAATATGACCTGAAAAACATGGGGTGTTATAGTCCTCCCCCGTTAGATGAGCCTTGTCCTCAAGGCTTATGACGCGGCACTTGACGACGGTGCATTCTTGGTGAAGAGATGTGGATACTTCTGCTTGAATTGGTCCTCACGTTCCCAGGTAAACTCAGGACCTCGTTTAGAGTTCCATCTAACCTTTATGATAGGAATGCGACTCCTCTTCAATTGTTTGATTTCACGATCCATGACTTCTATTGGTTCTTCCACGAAGTGGAGCTTGTCATCAACACATAGTTCTTCCAACGGAATCACGAGTGATTCATTGGACAGACACTTCTTCAGATTTGACACGTGAAACGTATTATGAACTCGGCTTAACTGTTGTGGTAGCTCAAGCTTATAGGATCGACGTACCTAGGGTTTAACTTCCCCCGTTTGCCAAAATGCACGACTCCTTTCCAAGGTGAAACTTTTAACATGATGATCGTAGAAATTTCACGTATATATAATATATCAAAGTATTTAAAGAAATATACAAATAATCCTTGAGGGCAAAGATTAAATGCAATTTAAAACACAAAAATATATAATATAATACGTTTTTTAACCGGTAAGTGATTATCGGGTCGTATCCCAAAAGAATATGTGAATTGTTACAATCGATTCACTTTACTATCGTACCTCCCCCCACGTCCACGAAAACATCAGTTTTTTCTCTTTTCCTTGGACTTGTTTTCTTTACACCCCAAATCTTCTTTTTCTTTGGACAATGTTATGAGATGATTTTAACTTTTGAATTGAATTTTCTATTTACTAAAAACAATGAACACAATGTAAATGCCAAAGGAAAATAAACTAAACACTGCGGAACGAAAAACGGCAACAAATAGACAAAATGAAACCTAATAAGCTCCTTAACCTATAGGAATCGAAAACCGAGCCCAAAAAGCTAAAATGCTCAAAAATAAACCTACGAGAGTCAAACTAATTTTCCTATGAACTTCATGATAAAAGAAAATTTTCTAAAAAAGATTTATATTTTTTTAATTATTTTTCTATTTTTTATGATTTTTTAAGTTTTTAATGAAAATAAAAGATTAAAAATACTAAATTAACTCTAAAAATTCTAGAAAAATGACAGAAAATAGCTTACTATGTACTCGCCTAGGAAAAATAAGCCCAAGTGCACAGCAATAAAATAATCCGTTAAATAGAGCATTGACAGCTATATAAGGCTTATATTGGGTTAAATGGGTATATCAGAATTAAGGTGTGCAAGGGTCTTAAGAAAAAGACCAACAAGGGCTACATGCGGAAAGGGATGAGGGAAGTGTTTGTGTGGATTATCAAAAGGTTGTAGGATTGATATCGGTATGCAGGGGTTACGAAGAGCCTATGGCTCACCCCCCGACTACCCCGTCCCTTTTTTTTGGTTTATATAAGAAAACGCATAAAGAAGCAAAAGTTGTTAAGGACAACTTTTTTAAGCTAACTATATTTATACAAAGGCACTAAAGAGGCTTGAAACTCAAAAATAAGCTCTCAAAGTGAGCTTATTAGAAAAAGCTGTTTTAGAAAGTGAGCTCATAAGCTCTAGAAAACTAATTTTCACTTATACGCAATCATTTTACGCTCAAATTTGAAAGCAAAAAACTGTCCTGAAAGCATATGAAGTGAAAGAGGCTAAAAATCAAACAAGCTAAAATTTAACTACAAACACCTAAACTATCAAAATTCCTATGATCTTAAAGAGGTAAACCATCATGAATAAGCACTGAGAAGGGCTTGAGAATCTAAATAAGATAGATAAGCTCAATAAGGCAAAGGTATCGATCTTAGACTTTGCACACGTTAAGCAATCAACATAAAGCCTATAAAACAAATTCAAAAAAAACTAAAACTTATAAGGGGGGGGGGGGGGGGGGGGGGGGGGGGGGGGGGGGGGGGGGGGGGGGGGGGGGGGGGGGGGGGGGGGGGGGGGGGGGTGGGGGGTGGTGGGCGAGTGTGCTGAAATCTAAGTTTAAAAGCTAATTACTAGTTACTACTGTTTTTGGCTTTTTAATGTTTTTGATGAAATTTTAAGGCTAATGTATGAACTTTTTAAGCTAAATTAACCTAAGAAATAAGCTAGAAATGTGAAAACAAGTTTTAAACTATCTTATCCTATATCTAAACTAAAAGCTTATTCAATTTTAAAACCTAAAACCTAATTAAACTAGCTTAATTTCAAATAGAAAGGCAGCAGTATTAACTGCTGTTTTTACTACTACTGGTGCAATTGGCCAAAGGGAAAAACACAAATGCAGGTGTCCTTAAGGGACAACCCTGCACTACACACTCTTATTGAGTGTGTCTAACTCAACATAAACAAGATCCAAGCTTAATGAGGCTTGGATCAAGTTTTTAACAATCAACAGAAAGGGAGAATTCCCCTGGTGCAGGAACAAAGAGAATAAGCCTCAAAATGATATTAAGCTTAATCTAATCCTGCAAACCTGCTCAAAACCTAATCAAATGTGAAGATCAAACTAACCAAATTAAATTGCACAATTCAGTTTGACTTTAAGAGGTCAAACTGCATTAATCCAAACACCCCTTTAACTAAGACAATTTTCATTTTAGCTTATGAATTTGAAATCTAGCTATTACAACTTAGATACCAGATAATAACTAGCTTATAATAAGACTAATAAGCATAAACCTATAAGCTAATAAGCCAGAAATCAATAAGCTACACTAATCTACTTATTTTTGGTTTTTAATGACAGTTTATAGGTGATAAGTAAAAACTAAGATTAAGACTATGTAATCTAGAACTAACAGCATTTAACTAACATAATAAGCATGTCTAAGCTAACACTAACAAGAATAAGCAAATAATAAGCAAATTAAGCAGTTATTAAACTAAGAAATTAAGACAAAAAGCTAAATAAGAAACTTACTTGAGCCTTAGCTAAACAAAGGCATTAATAAGCTCAAGAGAGCAATCTACAAGCTCTGGCTTATCCTAGATAAGCCAGTATAAGTCCTTGGAAGCTCTTCCATAGCTAGCTTCCCTTCCATAAGTCCACAGTCAATAAGCAAGGGTTCTTAAGCTGAATTTAAATTTTGAGTTAATTAAGGCTTAATTAAGCTCAATCACAAGCTTATAGACTTGTGAGAGCTAGAATGAGCTTATATGAGCTTATGTAACAGTAGCTTAACATTTGAAGAAGATTAAGAACTTATGAGTAAAAACAAGAGCTTATGACAGATTATTTTAAAGTAAAAACTCAATTTCATTAAAAAAACTTGATTACAATAATTAAAAGGAGATTACGAAAGTTTAAATGAAAATTACAATAAGCTAACACTACAAGCTAAATTTAAGCTAAAATCTAAAGCTACACTAGATAAAGAAAAGATGATCCCGTGTTTATGAGGATGAAGAGCTATTTATAGCCATCTTCTAAAGCTTCTAGGGGCTTGAATCTGTTGCACGCTCCTCTTGATCTCCTCCATCCATTTATCCCAATCATTGGAAGCTAAATCTCAACCCTTTGATCACTTTTGCACATACGGATTGCCAGCGTGGCAATCCGTGATGTGACAACTTGTGTGCTTGTATTGTGAGTGAGTCAAGTGCAAAATATCCCTTTCCATTGTACTTCTTTCATGTCCACCGTGTCATTCCTTTTGGGGATTGACCAATAAGATGCTTAGGTGACGTTTTAACCCTGCCATGCTATACTTTGACACCTGAATTGTCCTTTTTGTCCTTCAATTGGGATTTGCCCCTTGATTTTGACCCTTGGTGAAAAGGTTAGGGATGATGAACAGTTAAACAACTTTTCCCGCTTCCCTTTCTTTTATAAATGATTATTTGACTGTGTTGACCCGGGTAATTTTATATAAAGGGTTTTGGGCCAGGACTTTGGATTGGGCCAGGGCTTTGGATTGGTTTTATTATAGAAAGATAACGGTCGTTATCTTTTATTAATAAAAAGATAACGACTGTTAGGGCATTTAGGGTTTGTTTTGTTACTTTGGTTTAACATGAAGGACTGAATTGGTAACTTCTTTTAGTGAGTTGACCATTTGACTTGTTGACCAAGTTTGACTGGGATTTGACTGAGAGTTGACTTTGATAGCTTCCTCCCGGCTTTTTGCGTGCTCTTCCGTTCTTGTGTTCGTGTTTGCCCGGTTTTAACCGTTTTCTTATGGTTTTTGCTTTATCCGTACCTGCACATACAAAACACAAAAACAAGCATATCTTTGCCATTTTTATTATGTTTTTGGTCTTTAT
>BQNB010056369.1:0-38695 GCA_026074375.1 Tanacetum coccineum | reverse complement strand
TTTTGTTGATTTACCCTTTGAACATTGTTCCATCTTGGTTTTCTCACCCCAGTACTATTACCCTTAGACATATTTTGTTTGTTTAATTCAACTTGTTTAGCCAGTTTAACATGATAATCACAATCTCTTATTAAATGACTAAAACTCCCACAGACAAAACATGCTCTTTCATTAGACTCATTTCCCAACTCTTTGTTGTTAACCTTAGGTTTTTGACTATTTGTAGACTGATTCTTAACTTTTTCCCTAGGAGTATCAAGTCCTTTAGTTTGTACAGTCATACACTCATCATCACTGTCTGATTCATACTCCTCAATGATAGGAGCATCAGACCAGACCTTAGGTTGAACTTCTACATTTGATTCACTGACACCTGGTTCAGACACTAATTCAGATGGTTCTGTACTAATGTTAGAGTCACAGGTATCATGTTCATTTGTTTGGGATTCAGGTTCACTTGGTTGAGTCTTTTCTGGACCATATGTATATTGTGAGTCATCTATTTCAATATCAGGTCCAGAGGGCAGATAATTCCCTGTCATGGGTGGAGGAACAATTTGTTTACTATTACTTCTAAATCATCTTTTTCCTTTTGAGCTTTAGCCAACAATGTCTTATGGTATGTTAGAACATCTGTTTTATCATCTAAATCTATTTTCATAAATTTGATCTTTTGTTCATACCAAAGTTGATTTTGTTGATGGACAACTAGCTGTGCTTCAACTTTCTTAAGACCATTAGTATAAGCTTTTATTTCAACACTAGCATCACTAAGTTGCTCTTTTTGAATATCATACAGTCTTTTAATGTTAGCATAAGATTCTTTGCACTCATTTGAACAAGAAAGTACCTGAGTGTCTGATCCTGTGCTGTTGTTAGCCATGAAAGCATAGTTATCATTATCTTCTGAATGAGTTGTCCAGTCAACACATTCTCCATCAACTGTCACTAATGCTCTAGATTCTTCTTTCTTTCCAGTTATGCTTTCATCTCTATTGCTAGTTCTTCTCCCTTCTCTATTCCCAGTATTCCATCCATCTCTCCTTCTATTCTCTTCCTTCGTTCTACACTCTCTTGCAAAATGCCCTGTTTTGTGGCATTTGAAGCATTCCACTTTTGTTTTATCAAAACCAACAGGTTCTTTTGCATCAAACTGTAGTTTTCTACCAGTCTTCTTTTGGAACTTGTTTATTCTCATGGAGATCATTGCCACTTGCCATTTCAAGTCCATTTCTTCGAGATCATATTCATCAACCTGATCTAAGTCCTCATGATCCAGTTGAGGACAACTAGATTGACTTGCAAGCAAGGAATATGATGATGTTGATGGTTGTTCATGCTTTAAACAATGACCAGAAGAGTGGGACACACCATAAGCAGTACTAACTTCATTAGTACTGTTGGTGTTTTCAGAGACGAATGCTATATTTTGCAAGTTGGATGATGATGCAGTAGAGCCTTTCACATCATTTTCAAAGACTCTTAGATTGTTGTACAAGTCATCAAAACTAAGACTGTCCATTCCTGGTTTGTTCCTCATGATCAAGGAAACTTGTAACCAAGCAGAAGGTAGAGATCTTAAAAACTTTTGATTTGCATCTTCAGTAGATACACCTGCTCCATGAATCTCTAGCTGACTGAGTAGACTTTGGAATCTCTCATATCCTTTGTGAATTCCATCTGAGTTGGATACTGTGAATCCTTCAAATTGTTGCTTCAAGATGTACTTCTGCATCTTTTTGGATTCATCATTTCCACCAAATCTGGATTTTATGGCAATCCACATATCTTTTGCATCAGTCATTTTGTGGAATTTAGCTAGATGATCTTCTGGTATGGCCATCAGCAAGGTGGTCCTAGCTTTTCTTTCTCTCTCTCTTAGCACCATTTCTTCTGCAGGTTTTTTAGGAGGTCAAAAATTTTCATCTGTCTGTTGTATCCAGTGTGACTGATACAGGACATTCCCTTTTTTGGATAACCTCCCAATTGGATAGCTGTATGGGCCAATAGTGATCTATCTCATCATCCCATATTCATATTCTCCCTTTTTGAGATTGGTAAGTTTGATGTTTGAGACTAGTTTTGAGGAGTTGGTTGTGTTGGTATTTTGTTGTGTTTCTTGTGGACGGTGGTCGGTGTGAGGTGGGATTTCATCATGTGTTCCAGACATGTTTAGATTTGATTGTTCTTCTTATTCAAAGTTTCTAACAAGGCTCTGATACCAATTGTGGTTCCTTTAAACTGAATGGATCTTTGCAGCCTATAAAGGATGATAGCCTGGATGTATAAATACAACATACTATAGTAGAGAACCAAGACCTGAATACAATAAGTAATAGGCGGAATCTTAACACAAGTACTAAGAGAGGAATAATGATTTAACAGAATAACAACTTTGTTGAAAATGTTCTTGATAAGTTACTGATTGCTAACCTATGATATTTGAAAAAAAAAAAAAATAAAACTAAAAAAAAAAAAAAAAAAAAAAAAAAAAAAATATGATTTAATGTCTATTTCATATATCTCTAACTATGTCAAAGTTATTCCTTTTATAGATTAGATAACCCTGAAAAAGTCTAACATGACTTTCTACAAATATCTCACAATAACTTTTAAATACTTCTATCGACTAACTATTTTACTACTAACGGTACTAACTAAACTAACAGATACTAACACATTGTACTGTCGTAACAAAAGAATAACTGCAGTACTTTAAAAACCCCCCTAAATTATTGATTTTACAATCGGGTACTAAGTTAATAAAACATTAATCCTAACACACAAGGATTTAGAGGTTTATTGGGGCTTGAGATTTTAAAATAAAGCGGTTTATAAAATAAGTTTCGTTTGTCACACACGCTTATGAATGCCTTTATGAATCACAAGCTTTCATAAGCCCAAGTTCATAGAAAGAGGTTTATGAGGGCTTATAACTAGTCAAATTACTTAAATATCTTTCATAATGTAATTGAATATCACGAAAGCTAAAATATATAGTAAATTCATTGATGTATTTTTATGAGATTTTATATTAATAAGCTTCAATTCTAACTAATTCGCTAAATTTTTTTATGAAAATATAAGTTTCAGCCTTCGCCATTCGGCTTATAATATAAGCCTCAACCCATTGCGCTAAACATAACCAAAGTGTTGGCGAATTCCTGAAGTCTGATCATGGCTTATGGCGTGGATTAGGTTTTAGCAGATACAAGTTGGAGTGCGAGTCCAATTCTACTATGTTTACTTAATATATATTAATTATCTTGTAGTAACTTAGATAATAATAAGGTTAAGTAAAGTGTAATCCTAGTTATAGTCTAACGAGGATAGGTTAGTCTATATAAAACTGAAATGTAGGATTCATATTGAACGAAAGAATTTTTGAGAATAGTTTACTATATTAATAAATCTAAGTGTTAGCATAATACATGGTGTCCTTCTTTTATGTGATTTTAGTGATACTGTTCCAGCAGTATGTCCGAGTCATTGGATGCCACACCTTTGATAACCACAATTGGAATCAAGAGCTCCGGTTAATATCGCGGAGGATAGTTTCTAGCGAGGACTAGAGCCACAAGTCATCAACCAAATTCTCATCGTTCACAACCTGAAGCGTGTGTTGAACACTTAGATATATAAGTCTGCATCAGCGAGTAAAGGATAAACAAGAAGCCTAACAGAAGTCGATCTTTAACCTGTGAAGTGTGGTGGTTTAAGTCATGTGATTTCTGTATCACAAAACCCTAAAAACAAGTAAACTTATAAAACCAAAGAAAACAGGGTGTAAGTCACATCTATCATTTGTACTATTTTATCGTGTTGGGCTATTATAGCATTTTATAAACATGATCACATACCTCCGTTTTTAATTCTAATCACAACATAGTGTTTTAAATCAAGTTTGAATCCAATGCATTATTGTTGGTAAATTGTAACCGCGAGTTAGGGCTACAGAAAAACAAAAATAAAGTTAAATACTAACATGTGCCTACAGGGTTAGTAGTGCGTTACTAACCAGCTTTTAAAACTGATTACAACTTGTTTTTCTAGTTCATACAGCGAGTTGGAAACTGTCTTATTGTCTCATAGAGTGTTGAAAATTTTGTAGATAAATCCGGATACCGTGATTCCTACGTTGTAATCAACAAGAACGAGGATAAACGATATCAAGCGCCTGGTTTAAGGGCTGGAAAAATCCCGTTACAAACATATACACATTCCAAACAAAGAACCAGTAGTGGTTGGGAAAAGCTCACAACCAACCGTAAAGGATACTACTTAACGTTTCAATGCTCGATATTGTTGTCAACAAACTACACCATTTGGAGTATGCGTATGGAAGTACTTCTTGGAACTCATGGAGTCTAGGATGTGGTAGATCCGGGATTAGCAGATGCCAAGAAAAATAACATCGTGAAAGGTTTATTGTTTTAATTGATTTCTAGAAGATTTGGTGTTACAAATCGAGAAAATTTAAAACCGGGAAGGAAATGTGGGAAGCGATAAAAACTCGTAACTTAGGGGCTGATCGCGTGAAGGAAGCAAGGCTTCAACACAAAATATGAGTCTTCTAGTAAACTGAAGATGTCACAATAATGATACAATAAATTGCTTATGCCGCAAAAGTTGTCGGAAATTGCCTCTAAGTTAGCCACGGTTGGGAGAAGTTCATGTCGAGCACACAAGTTGGTAAATAATTTCTCGAAAGTCTTCCAAGACGGGTTTGTCCATATCAGCAGCCATAGAACCAGTTTATACCTTAAAGCGACAAGGTTTGAGGATGTGGTTGGAAGATTGAAAGCGTATGAAGAAAGAGTCAAAGAAGAAGATAAAGCAAACGATCCTCAAGAGAATTCGCATTATGATAGGACTGAATATTCCAACAGGAATGATGATTAAGCGAAGGAAGAGAGCGTGAGATCATACTCAGAGGTTATGTAGACGAGGTCTCGGTTAAGGACTGTAGGTCAGGGACGACTCGAAAAGACCAAGGTCAACGTGACTCCTCGAAAAACCATGAAGATAATGAACAAAAGGGTAAACAACATGAGAAACTATGACCTTAACCTCATATAAAGGTGTTACCGTAAATGATGAGTACGTACCCTTTGTTTCAAGATGCCCCTAAAAAACCTAAGATTATGGAGGCGAACATTACTAATTACACATGAGAAAGAACCATGTATCAAGAGGAAGGTTGATGCGGTAGTTCGTAGGACTTAAACCAGGAATTTTACAACCACCCTAGGCAAGAGTACCTAATCTTTGTAGTTAGTAGTAAGCAAGACTCAGGTGGGTTGTTATCTATCTCTAGAGGAATATGTTGAGAAGTGCTCGATCACATGTCTAACAGAATCTAGGGGTGAGAGAAAGATTCTTTTTATTGATTAGATATTTTATAAAGAAAGTAGGAATTTATGGTTTGAGAGGATGGTTTGTTTAACTAAAAAGCCTAAATTAACTAATATCTATTTCTACTGGTGATAAATTTATTATAATTAAATGTATGTTACTTAATCATGCATTACTATATCAGATTGCTTCTCCTAATCCTGTGGCTCGTCAACACATGTGATGATCTGATTAAGTATTTCCTAGGTCATGACAAATAACACGAACCCGTATTCTATTAAATACTCCGTTAAGCAACGCACAAGTAAGGTAGTAAGGAAAGACGTATTATAAGGCCCCTAAGAGTATATAAATTCGTAGAAAAATAATACTTAAGTAGGTATCAACCATCTAAGGGGGTAAGGTAGTATGGAAGACTGTTTCCCGATCTATCCTTTTCTATGCGCTCTCGTATCCATAGACTGACTACAACCTAATAGACAAAAGCTGGTTTTCTAAAGCCTAACGCGCACATTCATCAATAAAAAGCAACAGTAATAGGATCTACGATCCGACTTTCATGAAATCATAATCAAATACAAAGAAGGGTTTAGCCGAGCTTGTTAAGGGATAACAACAAGAGACATGATAATCACACAACACATAGACATATTGAATGATTAATAATAACACTCTTACTTGATTAAAACATGGATATAAGGTAGTTACAATAGGGTTTTAAGACCCTAAAAACGACCTTTAAAGCTGCTACAAAGACTAGGGTTCGTCTCCCAAATGTTATACAAAGTTACACCCTTAAAACCCTAAAATCGGTTTGTATATATATATAGATATCAATGCGACATCGTCGTGTTGAAGTCCTGACGCTGTCGCTACGTGGATGATTCTAGATCCTCTTTAAAGTCAGCCGCGTCCTAGTCGAAAGAACATTGACGCCGTCACTGGATAGATCACGACGGCGTCGCTTTATTATAACGAACACCGTCCTCGCTCTGATGAATAAATTCTCATGATAATTGGTGTAGGTCTGTAATCTGTCTGTTTCTTCTCTAAATTAGCCTAAGTCATGTGTAATACCTCCAAAATCCATCCAAGAGCTAAAAACCCATAAAAACAAACAATTAAGTACATAAACTGGGTGTATTTGCATGATTTAAAGGGTATATGACCTCGAAAATAAGTGATATAAACTAGACACCCCTCAAATACACCTACAACTTGGATTTGCTTGTCCTCAGCAAATAGCTTTATCTACTAGACAATACAAAATTTGGGTCATTTAACCTACTCTTTAAAAGTATTTTACAACACAACCTTCTATACCTCGTAATTAAAAGCACGGAAAGGTATATACTAGCACCTCACATAAGTGTTTGGGATCTCTCTTTCACTCGGTTGTATAAAAAAATTATAACAACTTTAGGGAAACTGAAAAATAATTACTCATACCTGATCACAGTCATAAAAGTAACCATAGGCCTTGGTTAAATGGATCTAACCTCCACCGCTAGGTGCAAGCTTTATTCACTACAATCTAAGAGGTCTTTTAAAGTTTAGGTATTAGGTGTAAATAACATATATGTAAACGAAACTGATGATACATTTGGGTGGCTTTAGGGTAAATAGAGTGGAAGGTTTAGCTAATTATTTATACGAAAACACCGCTGTTGGTGCTAACCTAAGACTCCGGACAAAATTATATAAATGATTCGGTCCGTCGTTAGACTTCAATAACAAGAAGTTTTACAACTCCCTATGGTGGGGGGGTGGGGGGGGGGGAGTGGGGGGGGGGGGGGGGGGGGGGGGGGGGGGTGGGGATGGGGGGAGGGGGGGGGGGGGGGTGGGGGGTGTGGGGGGGGGGGCATAGCACTTAATCGTTAGTAGAAGTAGTATAGGCAAACTTCGGGGTGTTATCGTTCACTCGAGGATAGGTTGGAAGGCCTTATCACAGTCACCCAGAAATTCTAAACGTTGAGGGAAGATTATTTTTGTATTTTTATGTTTTATGGAAAGCAAGTAAATCATATAAATGGAGAGGTTGGTTGGTTTTAGCTATTAACTAAATATAAATCTAAAACTCACTGGTGATAACAATAAGATAAAAGACTGTGTTTATTTAATCACGTAATTACTCCCCTAATTGGTTCTCCTATGTTTGCCTTGTCACACTTGTGATGAACAGTGTAACTATTCAATGTCATGAAACGAATTAACAAACCCCACTCCCGTCTACTTATTATTCCGCTAGAGCAACACACAAGTTAGGTAGTATGAAGACTATACATGCCCCGTAGGGTACACTAAGTGCATGATGAAATATATTAAAAAGGTGGGGTGGGGGAAAAATCAACCATATTAGGGGGCAATGTAGTAAGAAGACTGTTACCCGAATGGTAACTTTCTACACAATCATCTTTTCCCTAGCATAGTCAACAGACTGATCAACAACGATACAGATAAAAGCTGGTTTTCTAAGACCTAACGTGCACATCCATCACAAGAAGCAACACCACTAAGATCTACATTCTAGGTTTCATACAATCATAAATAAACATAATAGGAGGTTTAGCCAAGCATGTTATAAGTAAAGCAAGAACATAGATGAATCAAACAACACATAGACATATTGAATGATTAAATAAACCTTACTTGATTAAAACATGAGTTTGAGGAAGTACAATAGGGTTTTTAGGCCCTAAATTCGTCCCTAACAGCTGCTAAACAAACTAGGGTTCGTACCCTCTTTTTATTCTAAAGTTACACACTTAAAACCCTAAATTCGGGTTTCTATATATAGGAAAATCACTGTGACGGCGTCGCGTTTTAGTCGTGACGCCATCATGATGAAGAATATTCTAGATAATGGGCTGGGTCATGTACTCTGACGCTGTCATGAGATCCAGTGACACCGTCTTGGTCTTTGTTGTGACGGCGTCACGTTAGATTGGTGACGCCGTCTCCAGCTGCTGAGAACATTATCTTGAGTGATGTTGGTGTAGGTCCGTAGTCTTGTCTGTTTCTTCTCCAAATGAGCCAAAGTCACGTGTAATTCCTCCAAATGCCTTCCCAATGCGAAATACCTAAAAAAGAATGATTAAGTACCTATTTTGGGCATAAATGCACGATTTAGGGGGTTAAACGACCCTGAAAAAGTGTATAAAATGACACCTCATCAAATACCTCTACACTTAGGATTTGCTTGTCCTCAAGCAAATGGGATTTTCTACCTAGACAATAACAATATGAGGGGTCACTTTACCTACTCTTTAAAAGTATTTTACAACACAACCTTCTAGACCTCGTAATTAAAAGCACGGAAAATATATACTAGCACCTCACATATGTGTTTGGGATTCTCTCTTTCACTCGGGTGTATAATAAATTATAACATAAGGGGAAACGAAAAATCAACACTCATTACCTGTCATAGCATATAAATTACCATAGGCTTGGTAAAGGATCAAACCTCCACCGCTAGGTCTAAGCATTATTCATTACTATCTAAGAGGTCTTTTAAAGGGTTGTGGGTTGTAGGTGTAAGATAACATATAATGGAAACGGAAACGGATGGGATACATTTAGGTGGCTTTGGGTGAATTTGGAGTGGAAGGGTTAGCTAATTATTTACACGAATACACGTTGGTTTGGTTGCTAAGCCAAGACTCAGATGAAGATATACAAACTCTACACAACTCTACGCAACTCTACATCAACCTTTTTCTTTTTCTTTTATATTTTTTTATTAGCATAATACATCACTTGGGGTTTATAACACGTACCCCTACACTTGATCTTTTTGCATGCTCGATATTTACAATCTAATTAATGACCCGGTTTGAGGTGGATCAAAATAACATGGAGATCATCTAACAAATATATAGGGTTCTACCACAAGTACTTATGCCTATTTAACGAAACATGTTGAGTGTTCGAACTTACATATTAGTATTATATCACATGTGATGTAAGTGCTTGTCGTAATCATGTAATTTGCTTCGTCTAACTATTTACGGGTTTTGAAATATATCATTCTCAAAAAAGAAGGGTGAAAGTGAATTTTAATTAAAAAAGCGGTTGTGGTATAAGATGAAAGTGAATGTTTTGTTTTAAGTTGAAAAATATAGTAGGTATGATGGTGCTTCAGTCTCATACTTTTTTATGGTTTTTAAAATAACTCACGAATTACTACAAATAAAGAGAAAACTATTTGTTAAATTTTTTTAGAATGAGAACTAAAATAGACTAACATAGCGTTTGGTACATCATGAGAGTAGGAATGGAAAAGATTATTACGACGGAATGAGAAAATTATGTTTGTTTATTATTTCCGGAACTGCATGACTCATTACATCATAAACATCACCATTTTAATTCAGTAGAGGTCCCCTTGTTTTTTTTTCTTACATCTGGTATTGGAATATAAATTTCATAAATGAACCTTCATTAACTACTTACCAAAACTAAAAATATAATATCTCATTGGCTATTTTTAGTTTTTTATTATGATTACTTTCAGGAATTCTATTCATAACATACCAAATCTCAAATTATGTACGTACTGCTGTCATTCTATTACTTCATATATTCCATTGCGAAGTTCATTCATTTCTTCGCTACTTCATTTACGTCATACCAACAGACCCTAATACTCTTTATCTAAACATCTTTATACATCAATTAAATCTGTCTTATTTACGTTTACCATCATTCTTTTTTGGAAAGTTTGAATTTTAAAGCTTAATATACTCTACAATCTTTTACCACTTTTTATTTCAATTACTATGAAATTTAATTACTTTCATTTCTGTATTAGGGCATCCACTATGGTCATTTCAAGAAAATGTTTAAAACAAATGAAAATGTTTATATTTTGTTTTAATCATAATGAGTTGATGTTTTATGTCCATGTGGAATGAAGAGGTCTATAATCTTGAACATTTTCATAATTTAATGCATGTGTAATTGTTCACCATTTTATAAACTAGAAAAGGTTTATTCATAGTGCAAAAAGGTTTATAAAATCAAAAGCTTTGTAAATTAATGATTTTATAAATGTTTAGACATTTTAAAAGTTATCTAGTGGTCTCTTTATAATCATAGTATATAATACATTTTATCTTTTATTATTCTTGTTATTACTCCCTTCGTCCCAAAATTATTGTCCCCCGACAAAAAACACACAGTTTAAGAAAAGTGCATTTATTACTGCTTTCTCTTTCTTACTTTTTGACAGAATGACAATTTTACCCTTAACTAATTAATTAAAGTCTTCTTTCAAGTTTGTAATTATAATTTTAAACAAGGATAATATAGTAAACTTGATCAAACTTCCCTATCTATTTTTAGTAGTGGACAATTAAATTGAGACATCCTAAAAGAAAAACGTGGACAATAAAAATGGACGAAAGAAGTACGTGGTTTGTAAAAATAGAAAGTAATGATCCAGATAAGGTTGATGTTATTGTTGAAAAAGGTTCTAACTAAGATAAGGATTAGGGCTGTAAACGAACCGGACGTTCAGTGAACATTTCGTGAACCGTGCGGTAAGATGTTCGATTATGTGCGCTTATTTATTAAATGGACGAACGTGAAACAAGATTTTCTGTCGTCTTCTTAGTAAATGAACGAACATGAACCACCGCGTCGTCCGTTTATTAGCGTTCGTGAAACGTTCGATTATTTCATTCGATTATGTTCCGTCCCGTTTAGTTCGTTTATTTCGTCGTTTACGCTAGATTATTTCGTTCGTTATGCTCCATTTATATCATTTGATTAACATATCAAATTATGCACAATTTTTTGTTTACTTGTATATATCTGTTTATGCTCGATTATATCGTGTACGTTCGTTTATGTCCGTTTCGTTTCATTTTTTGTCCGTTTTGTTCGTTTAATCCTTTAATGGGAACGAACATAAACGAGATGAACAAGTTCAATCTAAATTGAACGAACATGAACAAAATTATTTCGTCCCGATTACGTGTCCGTGTCCGTTTATTTGACCGGCTAAAATTAAATGGACGGACACTAACACACCTCCGTCCGTGTCCGTTCGGTTCGTTTACAGCCCTAATAAGGATCTATAGTGATTTTGAATTTTTTTTCCGATCTGTATAGTAAAAATAATCATTATACAAAACATATAATTAAAATACACCACTATAATTATTTGACAAAAAATAAAATAAAAAAGGCTATTTACATTTTTATAAGAAAACATTGAAACTAACAAGGTGTGTGTGAAACATATTTGTTTGCTATCAAAACACTTAACTAAAATACACAACTATAATTATTTGTCAAAGAATCTATACTACTTTATAAAGCATTTAGTCAATTTCTAAAATTAGAAGTCTTAAAAATTAAGTAAAAAAAATTACTAATTATAGAATCTGAAAAAAATTATTACATTAATATAAATGTTTTAAAATTTGTAACTTTGTAACACTCCAATATTCATATCCATTTAAATGTCTTTATAAGCCATTCAATATTGTAACAATCTTTAAAATATTTATTTGTAACAAAAAATTACACATCATAATTAACGTGTTTATTCCGTACAGCCATGGCACCGGATATAAAACTCTCCAATTTAAATAAACAATTTCCTACCATTTTCGTCTTTCTTCTCTTAAAACTCTAATACACACACTTCTTATCTAGTGTCACACTCGCCTAGGCGGAAACACGAGGGTAACTTCATTGGATATCATCACAAAACAATGGTGGTCAAACATAGAGAGAACTAATGAAATAGATAACAAATCGAGACTCAATGGTGTCATGACATTATCTAACCACAAGATAAAAGAGGGGGGGGTCTTGCATTACGATAGCAAAGTCATACCACAAGGAAACATAATCCAAAAGTCTAAACATCCAATGAACAATCAAATAGCAAACAATTCAAAAGACATAAATAAAATCTCTAGGAGAATGACTCTGCATGCAAGCCTACGGTCTCACTAGCCACTCTTTCTAACATCAACATCCTCAACATGATTACCTAAAAATGATGCTTTAAAACGTCAACATAAAGTTGGTGAGAGTCATAGGTTTAAGACATGATAATCAAATCCAACTGTAAATTACTGTGATAATAAAAAAAACATTGCAGGACAATAAATGAACTATCATACAGGCCTAACTTGGCAAAATCTAATCAATCACACGAATACCCAGCAAACGGACTAAGGAGTCTCATATCGTACCAAGGTCATGTGGTTACCCCCTTAGACCAAGGCCATGGTTACTCTCAAATTAACCTCCGGCTGCTAGGCCACAGTATCATCCACTAAATAGGCCATGGGGATTACCCGTAGGTGATCCCCCTGACTTAGTTCACAATTCTTAATATCACAGCACAAAACATGTAGCACACAAACATATAATAGTCACGTATAGTCCATGCATCTTTGACAACACATTATCACAGTAATCAAAACATTTCCAAACACTTTGCATCATTTCCACCCTAATAAATCATAAGAAAAGAGGGGCTATGAAACTCACCTGGATACTCAAACGCATCTTCAAAATCTCTACACGCAACTATACAAATAAATAAAACGGTTTACACGCGACCAATGCTAAAAGCTTGTCCATGTACTCCACATATGATGGATGTATAAGGGTTTAGTTAACCATCATGGGTCACCCCGACTCCATGCCCAACCTTAACCATCTTATTAACACCTTTACACTAGCTATTTCAATTAACTCAATTTGCAGAAAATTTTAGTTGTCTCTTTACGTACCCAAAACCCTTACTTAATGACCTTCATTAATTTATAACAAAAAATCAACAGGTTCCATTATTAGTATTAAACTACCTTGTGATTCCCAAGTATTACTTACATGTATAACTACCTCAAATAAAATCAAACTTCAAAACTGTCCTAATTCGGATCTGATTGCACACCAAAATGTATGACTCTAACTACCATACTTAGACATGCTTTCAGAGGCTAATTTTTACAGGATTATCCATAGACATATGGAACTTAACTACTGTATAAGGGCTAAGCTTAATTCCACTTTTAAGTATAGGTTTTACCCTCCTAAACATGACCTAAGTCTGACCCGTATTTACTGATCTGACAACTTTTAGTGTAACCAACATTTGAATGACTTCCCGACCTTAAAAACTTTCGAGGCCGGATTTTGTGGAAAGTAGACTCTTTTGGGAATTATTAAGAGGTCAAGGGTAACTTATCAATATACGTTTTTATCATCTTGATATCAGTCGTTGACCAACCCACCTTTCATTTCTAAAATGCTACATTTTCACATAAAAGCAAATCTAACATAACCAATTGCCAAGAACCATGACCCTAATCAAGCCCTTATTCATTCTTTCTTCATTAAATATCATTCATATTATGACTTTTATTGAAAACCATAGAATTCCTCCAGCATAAGAATGTTTTTTAACCCAATTGGGGGGTTCATGCATTATTTAAAACTAGGTGAACCACTTACCTTGATGATTAGCACCTAAACCTCTAACTCTGTGAATGTTCTTGGATCCACAAGTGTAAATCAACTTCGTAGGTTTTGAGGAGAGGGGGAGATCGAATCGACATCATTCTAGAGGGAAAAAAAGAATGGGCCAAGTTTGGGTTTTAATCTAAATCCTACAAAGTCCTAGTCCAATTCTAACTTAGTTTAGTAAAAAAAAATTTTTTTTTTTCCTTTCTTTTAACCTAAATAAAACGGCGCACCTACAATATATATAATATGATTATATTTTTAGTAAATTTTTATTAACTAATTTACTTCATTTCTTGTTTTTTTAAAAAACCCTAAGCTAATTCTTGATTAAACCTTTTTATCTTAAACGCTATTACTAAAACGTTCTAAATATTCTTTCCTTTCACCAAACCACTTTCTATTTTTAAAAAGTTTGCTACAAACTTTTATATTTCACTCACTTATTTCATTTCTAAAATGCCGCATTTCCCATAAACGCTTAACACTTAATCATCCAACTATTGACGTAGCATTACATGCAATACGCCATTCCTTTCCATTATCACTAAACGTGAACAAATGGAATACTTAACACCAAACTCAAACACACTCAAAATGAGATGCCCATACCCCTCAAAATGATATCAAGCACATAATTAACTCACTTAGCACACATAAAATCACATAGCACAACACATTATACCACATAAAATAAACCCTTAGCTATATCTAAAGATATAAACTAACCTGCTCAGATCACGGTTGTAACATCTAGCAATCTGATCCGCCGCCACCACTGCCAACATGTGTTGATAAGATGGTTTTGACGAGTTGTTTTGTGGGGTCTAACCCCGGTGGTTGATACCCTAGGCTCGGGTAAAAAGATAGACACTCGTTGCGTGTGCTCGTGTTATTGTTGTAACCTTACAAGCTATGTGTAGTTTGGGTGATTCATCATTTTAGAAGCACCTTGCTAGCTATTTGCCTATTTCCCTCTGCTTTGCAAGCTTGATAAGGTCTGAGCACGACTCCAGTGATGTTCAAGTGACTCCCAGTGAAATGCTTGGCTCTTCAGTGGGACCTGTTCTGCTCCACTCATGTTGATACAATATCTTCAAACCGTGTGTAGTATTGTTATTCTTGTCACTTCTTTTATAATTGTCGAAAATAGCTCATAGTTAGCGCGTTCATGTTGATACATCATTTTGTAAGAATTGTATTTGTTGGCACGTTCGGTACGAATTATGTTTGGCCTTAAGTTTAGCAGTTAACTTCGCAATCCTGCAATTATTTGTATTTGAAGATGTTTTTCAAGTTTTCTATTAAATTTAGGGTAAACTCTATAAATACCTAATGTATTCACCAAACTAAATGAACTCGATATGATTTTTTATGCTTTCTGGTTATGGTGAAGAGATGAGGAAGAGAAAGGGTTTGGGAGGATGGTGGTGGGCCGGTGGAGTATGGCTGTATGGGAGAATGAGGGTTCGTTTAAATATAGATCGCTCAATTTATATTAGTAAAGTTTGTATATCTGGTCTACAAAACAATGTTCTGGTTTTGTTAACAAAGGCACAACTAACATCACTTTGTACCCATGTTATATACACACAATCAATCCTTTGTCTGCAAAAAAAACAATCAATCTATATTTTCGCTTTATGTCATTTGTATGGAGTGTTGTTGTCAAATACCCTTAAAATATGAAGGGTCTTAAAGATTAAAGGGTTCACCTAATTAAAAAATGATTTTAAGGAAGGAAGAGTTCACTTAATTTAAAAAGGGCCACGAATAAGATGAAATGATGAATTTGGGTTAGAAGAAAGATTTCAAGTTCTTTTAAGGATGAAGAAGGTTTTACGATAAAGAGGCTTATTTAACTTAAAAAAAAGAGTTTTTAGTTGACTTTTGTGATCTTAAAATAAGCATAGGTACTTACAATTATATTTTAGAAGTCTTAAAATTTTCAAGCGACCAAAATATTTTTTGTTTGGGAAAGATATAAATTCATTAGTCAATGTTTACCATAAATATTTTAAAATTTACATCAGATTTAATGCATACGTTTTTTAAATAGCACGCGTTAATAATAGCTCATTTAAAAGAGTTTGTAACTCCTTGTCAAAAGGAGTTACGAGCATTAATCGGACAATTAATCTCATAACCTTCTCTATGAATTCATAGTGGTTACATGACCATAAAAAAAGTTAAAGGTCAAGGTGGTTACAAACATTTAATGTTGAAACCGCTTATTTAATAGTATGTATCGCTACTGCTTTATATAAAAAAAGTTGATTTGTGAATTATATATATACATGATTGACATTGATAATCTATTTCAAAATTTTAATCTAAAAATTTATAACTTCAATGGGTTCTAACATTATGGCTTACATCATTCGATAAGTCAAATCTTCATCAATCGTTAAGGTAAAAATATATTTTTTTGTAAACAATTATGTTCTTAATTATTTTAGTCGATTATTACATTGTTAACGAGTTTTATTTTTCAATATCTATTTACTTTTCATTTGTATTGACGTTTTTCTTTGTTTAGCCCTAATATATTGGTGATTATCTGGGATTACATTTATCATGTATAGTTCCTGGTCGGGTTAGTTTAGCTAGTAAAGCCCGGGACTATAAATACCCCCTCCATACTTCCATGGAGGGGTGAAGCTCACTTTTGTAAGGTGAAAGTGTGTGTGTTTTCTCTCAAGCACACACCTCTTCCCATCTCATTTCCCTTTTCTCTCTATAATGAATAAATTCCTCTTTCATTTTACCAAGCCTCTGGATCCATGTTATTAAGGTGAACTTATTCTAACAATTGGTATCAGAGCATAGGTTGAATCCGTGTTGTTTACCAACTGATTTCGTGGTTAAATAAGCTCAAAATTCGTGGCTTATTTTAAGCCAAAAAGGCCACGGCTTGAATTTTTATGGGCTTATTGGGTTGTTAATCTTGTTCTCTCCTTGATCTACATGTTAAACAGGTTAGATTGTAACAATTTCAAGTGTTGCATAAGCATCAAGTTCGAATTATAAGCTTATAAAGTTTGGTGTTCTTCGTGGAGGGTTGCTTCGTTTTTTATGATCCACGAAGAAATACATATAATTGGATGGTTAATCTTCATATACAATCATAGTATTACATGTTATAGCCCATTTTAGTGGATAAAAAGCTTATTTGGGGGTTATGCAAAATTCGAACTTGGTGTTCTTCATGGCGGTTTGACAAGAATAGGGGACAAGATCCACCTTTTAAGGAAAAGTCAGGCGGCGGTTTGACTAGTCAAAGGCGGGTTGATTAAAATAATCAAAATATAGCCGGCGGTTTGCCATTTGGTGGCGGTTTGCCATTTGGTGGCGGTTTGAATAGGTACCACGGCGGTTTAATTATTTTAATGAGCGCAAAATGTTTGTTACTCTGGCCCAAATTTAACATATCCATGGCGGGTTGACAAAGTTCTAGGCGGCGGTTTGCCCTAGACGGCGGTTTGCCTTGGTGGCGGTTTGATATTAACTACAGTCGACGGGTTGGTTAAAGACAACGGCGGTTTGATTATTATAATTAGGCAGCGGTTTGGTCTAATATAGGCGGCGGTTTGATATCAAACTGGTGGCGGTTTGGTGTAATAATGGTGGCGGTTTGCCATAGATGGCGGGTTGCAAAGGAGGCGGTTTGCACATAGAAAACCTAGTTTTGACTACCTAATTTCCCGAATTTTTTTTTCGACCTTACCGCGAAGGTCGATTCGCGCATCAGGTGGGCATGTGACCAACTTTGGGCATGTGACCATATTTGGGAATATTATAATCAAAACAAGGACAACAAACAAACACCACAATCAACCATAACAACATACCACACAAACAACAACACTTAATCCCAAAATGATCCTGAAAAGATTCACTTAAAACGGAAAAAAAGGCTAGAGGACTGGTAATGATGACAATGTGATCACACGAAGTTGGTTTGGTTTTCCCTTATTTGCGATTGAAGTTGAATTTCACAAAGGAGTCTTACTTATTTCATCTCGTGACTTTCTTCTATTTTATATCGATTGTTGACTGGCTTGAACGTATACAGTTATGTTTAAGTCTTGTTTATCTAGTTTGCAGAGGTCAAGGGGGGGTTGGATGAAGACCTGGATTTCTATCACATTTAAAGGGTTAAATTATAGTGCTCAGTGTCACACGCAGATGTCATTGTGGATAATTTCAAGAGGTGTTGTACTTCTTATACTTTTGATGGAGTATAAGGTACTTAGAGATTCTCTTATGCCCGTTTCTTCAATCTATTAGTTGTGCAGCTTAAGTAACAAATTTGGTGGATTTTACTTCAGTTTCAAGTTTGGTATATCGAGTTAACTTCACCAAGTGATCACAGCAATAGCCGAAAGAATACGAGGTTGGTAAGTTAGCCAGAGAGTATAAAGGTTGAGATGTAATCAGCACTTCTCACGGGCATTTTTATGCTATTCCAAGACAACGATCTTCACAGTCTAAAGCAAATTCTTCAAAGTTCTTCGATGACTTTTCATTCACAAGGCTCTTGATTATACCAAGGTGTTCTTGATTCTTGCTTCATATCCTCTACGGTTTGTGAAGTCAAGAGGGTAATGATTCTTTTGTATATCAAGATTTGTGCTTATGACAAGAAATTCTTAAGTAGATGGACGTACACGACAATGATGCTTCCGAGAGTTCGCAACCATCATGGGCGGAAAATTGGTGTACATCTGGGGACTTAATTGACTTAGATGTTACCATATCAACTTCCAGGGGGAAGTTTGTCTAGCCCTAAAAAATGTTTGTTGGTTTGGAAGTAATATGCAAATGTGAGAAGAACAGAAAAAAAAAATTGCTGATTTTCTCGCATACACCCCGAACGTATATTCACACAGCCCTAAATGACAAGATAGCAGTGGTCGTTAGTGTGGTTTGACTTTCTACCAAAATTCCGATGGGTTGGCCGTTAATGACAGGTAGAAGATTGTTCAAGCTACATCAAAGTTTTAGAATCTGCTTAAGATAGGGATGGTTGTTTTGGGGAAGCAGTTTTAGAAATACTTCGCAAAAAAGGAGTCTATGAAGAAAGCTTTTCAAGACATGCTGCATGGATTGGGGGGAAGTTAATCCAACTTATGCATACTAAAATGGTTCAAGAATAAGTAAAGATAATGAAGATCCAAGCTGGAATACAAGTTTTACGTACGAGGAGAATCAGTAGACAACTTCAGCTGTGGAAGCGCTTTGGGAAGACTATATTACGTTGTTATTTTGTACTTGGTAGGTAACATTGTAAGTAATTCCGTATGTCCAACAGATTGGGGGAGATTGTTAGCCCTAAAATATGATGACTTATCTGGAATTACATTTATCATTTATAGTCCTGTCGGGTTAGTTTAGCTAGTAAAGCCCGAGACTATAAATACCCCCTCCATACTTCCATGGAGGGGTGAAGCTCACTTTTGTAAGGTGAAAGTGTGTGTGTTTTCTCTCAAGCACACACCTCTTCCCATCTCATTTCCCTTTTCTCTCTATAATGAATAAATTCCTCTTTCATTTTACCAAGCCTCCGGATCCGTGTTATTAAGGTGAACTTATTCTAACAATCTTTAATTTATGTCTTTAACTACTTATGTTACTCTCTTTAATTTGAACCTTATATTATCTGGATGTGAAATAGTTGCATCAGTATGGTTAATAGTTATTTTAATTAAAATTTGTCTTATTTTGTAAAGTTATTTTGAAAAAATATATAAATGAACTACGTTGCTCGCCACTATATTTCAGGTTTCCCCTACGGCATTCCCGCCGCCGCATGCCCGTGTTTACCGGATAGTAACCTAATAAAACGCTATTACATTTTTCATAACCCATCTTTATTAAACTCAAAACATTTAACTAGAATACACAATTATAATTATTTGTATGAATTAAAATAAAAAATATATATTTTCATGTTTATAAGAAAACATTGATCTTGACAAAGTAATGTGAAATCACATTTGTTTGCTATAAATAGACTCATTCTTTATGAAACTCCAAACATGTACATAATAACTAGTTCGTTACCGCGCTTAGCGGCGGCGATTAAATGCTAATACCAACTCGATGCAATTCACTAACCGCTTAAGAATTCGTTTGTTTGGGTTTACGTAGCTTTCCCGGCAAATCCATATTACATCATTCTCGCTGTATTTAAGACTCACACACTCTTTGCTCATCAATTATTGTCTCCAAAAGTATAGATCTTTTACGATTCCAAGGTTTATATTCAATTTAAAGTTAAAGTTGTTAAATAATATTCAAATAAACCAACTCTAAAAATTTGATATAATTCTTATATTTATAAAAAAATATATCAATGGATGTTGAATTAAAGATCACGGAAATTTTTAAAATTACGGTGAAATTAGATCATAAAAACAAATAAATAGATAATATCAAGAGATGTCTAAAGTGAAAATAAAATGTTGATATTTTTATTTCAAAAGTGATACATTTTCTCTCTTTGTTGTGATTTTCTAATATAAGATAGTTGGTCAAGATTGCACCTCCTTATTTAATTTTTGATGAGGTCCCACATTGTAAATGCTTTTTATACATAGGATAGTTACGCAATATCATATTATTTGTTCATATAATTTAAAATAAAAACATCTATTTACATTTTCCTAAAAAAAACATTAAATCTTGACAAATAATGTATATTTGTTTGCTGTAAAAAGACCCATCTTTATTAAACTCAAAACCTTTAACTAAAATACACAACTATAATTATTTGTCATAAAATAAAATAAAAAAGCTATTTACATTTTCATAAGAAAACATTGAATCTGACTTAGTTGTGTGAAAACTATTTGTTTGCGATAAAACGGACCCTTCTTTTATTTAAACTCTCCGAACTTACCCAACATCTAATCCAAATGACATGGAGGGACACATGAACATCAACAACATATTTTGTCATAAAAAAAACCCTCAAACCCAAATTTCATATAAATTGTGACACATCACTTTTAATCCCTGAAACCCCAAAAACCAGAATAAAAATGGCAACAAAGAAAGTATGTGAAAGGGTTAGAAAGAGTATGATAGAAGAGGTACATAAATATGGTGATATGAAACAAACAGGAGTGAGTTTAAGGTACATGTTGGAATTTGGTTCAGTTCCATCAGATAGAAACATGATCATTGCTGCTCAGTTTCTTCATAAAGAGCTTCCTATTAGAATTGCTAGACGTGCTGTTGAGCTTATTCTTCCTTTTTGGTTTGTCTTCATGAACATTGCTGTTCTTAAAGTTAAGTATGTCACTTTTTTTCATGATTTTGTGGAATTTGGTTTTATGGGTTTTGTTTGGATTAGTTTTTGTGATGTGGGTTTGTTTTTTCTTTCCAGATATGGGAATTTTTGTATGTTTAAGGAACATGCAATCATATGTGATTTAGGGGTGTTTGGGGTTACTTGTTAAAGTTCGTTTGTTGTTTAGTTGATCTATTTGATGGTGTAAAAAACCAGGTTTTGATTATCATTTGAGGGTCTATGACAAATGTTGTGTCTATATTGAACTTTTGGCCTCAAATGAATATTCAAAACTGGTTATTTCACCATCAAATAATCAACTAAACATACAAACAACTTTAACAAGTAACCCCAAACACCCTACAATCACATCTATGATTGCATGTTCACTTAAACATACAAAAATCCCATATCTGAAAGAAAAAAACAATCCCACATCACAAATAATATCCCAAACAAAACCACATAAAAACCAAATTCACAAAATCATGAAAAAAAGTGAGATACTTACTTTTAGAACAGCAGGTTTAATGGAGGGACAAACCAAAAGGAAGAGATTGAAGCTAAAAGCAACGTCTAGAATTCTAATAGGAAGCTCTTTATGAGAAATCTGAGAAGCAATGTTCCTGTTTCTAATCTGATGGTACTGATCCAAATTCCATACCATGTTACCTTAAACTCACTCCTTGTTTGTTTCATATCTTCCATATTTATGTACCTTTCTATCTTTACTCTTTCTAACCCCTTTCAAATTACTTTCTTTGGTGCCATTTTTATTTCTGGTTTTGGGGTTTCAGGGATTAAAAGTGATGTGTCACAATTTATATGAAATTTGGGTTTGAGGGTTTTTTTTATGACAAATGTTGTTGATGTTCATGTGTCCCTCCATGTCATTTGATGAGGATGTGGGTTATGTTTGGAGAGTTTTAATATAGAATGGGTCGTTTTTATAGGCAATCAATATATGTTTTCACCTATTAGTCAGATTAAATGTTTCTTATTGTAAAATGTAAATAGCTGTTCATAAGTTTATTTTACGAAAAAAAATTTTGTTGTTTGTATTTTAGTTAAAGGGTTTTTGAGTTTAATAAAGATGGGTCTTTTTACAGCAAACAATTATACATTATTTGGTCAAGATTTAATGTTTTTTTTTAGGAAATGTAAATAGATGTTTTTATTTTATTACGATGACAAATAAATTTTAGTTGCTGTATCTATACTATATATAAAGCAATTTACAATGTGGGTCTCATCAAAATATTAAAGTTAAGGACTGGTTGAATCTTGGACCATCTATCTTATTTTAGAAAATCACATCTTAGAGTGAAAATATGTCACTTTTTGAATTAAAATATCATTTTATTTTCAAGTTGACTATCTTTTTATCTATTATTTTTTTTTTTATGATTCTAATTTCACCGTATTTTTAAAAATTCGGTGTGATCTTTAATTCAACATCCACTTTTGATTTATTTTTTAATATTTTTAGTTTTTCCATTTTTAGTTGGTTTATTTTGAATGTTTTTAACAACTTTAACTTTAATTTGAATTTATAAACTTGATTGTTAAATGATATTTAATTTTGGAGACTAATGTTGGATGGTGCAGAGAGTGTGTTGAGTCTTTATACAAGCGAGGGGAATGATGTGAATATGATGTTGCGGGGGGAAAGCTATCGAAAAAACCCAATCAAACGAATTTTTAATGCGGGTGCGTGGGGTAGTGAATTTGCAGGAGCGGAGTTGGTTAATTAGCAATTTTTATCGAGGCTTATGCCGAGGGTGCTATCAAATAGTTTATTAAATGTTTGGAGTTTAATAAAGATGAGTCTTTTTATAGCAAACAAATGTGTTTCACATTACTTGTCAAGATTCAATGTTTTCTTATAAACATGTAAATATATATTTTTTTTTTATTTTATTCTTATGGACAAATATGTATAATTGTGGTTTTATAGTTAAATGTTTTGAGTTTAATAAAGATGGGTTATGAAAATGTAAATAGCTTTTTTAGGTTACTAGCCGGGTACTCGGGCAATGGGGCGGCGGGTACCCGGTAACTAAATATAGTGGCGAGCAAACGTTGTTCATTTATATATTTTTTCAACATAACTTTACAAAATAATGACAAATTTTAATTTATAAAATAACTATTAACATAGATGGAACTATTTCACATCCAGATAATTATAAGGTTCCAAATTAATGATGGAGTAAATAAGTAGGTTAAAGAACATAAATTAAAGATGGTTGATTCAAGTTACCTTAATAAACCACGGAATCGGGAGGCTTGGGATAATGGAAAGAGGAATTTATTCTTTATTAGAGAAAAGGGGAATAATGAGATGGGAAGGATGTGTGCTGAGGGACGAAAAACACACACACTTTCACCTTACAAAAGTGAGCTTCACCCCTCCATGGAAGTATGGAGGGGGTATTTATAGTCTCGGGCTTTACTAGCTAAACTAACCCGACAGGACTATAAATGATAAATGTAATTCCAGATAAGTCACCATATTTTAGGGCATAACAATCTCCCCCAATTTGTGGACTTACGGATTATTACCCTTACAATGTTCCTAAACATAGTACAAATAACAATCGTTAATATAAGTTTCCAAAGCGCTTCCAAGCTGAAGTTCTTGTCTTCTGAGTTCGTCTCTTAAAATTGTATTCAGCTTGGATTTCATTGTCTTACTTGTTCTTGAACCATTTTAGTATGCATGGTTGATTAACTTCCCTATCCATGCAGAATGTCTTGGAAAAGCTTTCGGCCATAGGACTCCTTTTTGGCGAAGTTTCTGAATCGGCTTCCCCCCAAACCAACATCCCTATCTTAAGCAGATTCTAAAACTTTGATGTAGCTTGAACAATCTTCTACCTGTCATTAACGTGCACAGCGGAATTTTGTAGAAGTCAAACCACACTAACGACCACTGCTTCTTGTCATTAGGGCTTGGTGAATATTCGTTCGGGGGTGTATGCGAGAAATCAGCAACTGTTCTTCTCACATTTGCATAATACTTCACAAACCATACTAAACATTTTTAGGGCTAACAAACTTCCCCCTGGAGTTTGATATGTAACAGCAAAAGTCAAGTATCGTCCCAGATGTGCTCCAATTTCCCCCATGATGGTTGCGTACTTCGGAAGCATCATTGTCGTTTACGTCCATCTACTTAAAGATTTTTGTCATAAGCACAAAATTCTTGATATACAAAAGGAATCATTACCCTCTTGCCTTCCAAACCGTAGTGGATATGAGCCTAAGAATCAAGAAACACTTGGTTATAATCAAGGTAAATGTGAATGAATGTCACGTCGATGAATTTGAAGATTTTGTCTTAGTTGTGAAAGTATCGTTGTCTTGGTTAGCATTAAAATAATGCACGGGAGAAGTGCGGGTGAATGATACATCTCAACCTTTATACTCTTCTGGTAACTTGCCTACCTCGTGTGCTTTAGGCTATTGCTGTTTGGTGATCACGTGGTGAAGTTAACTCGATATACCAAACTTGAAACTGAAAGTTTAATCACCAAATGTGTTAATTTAAGACTTGCACTTTTATTGATTGAAGAACGGTTTGCAAGAAGAGAATCTCATAAGTACTTATACTTCATCAAAAGTTATGAAGTACAACCCTCTTGAAATTATCACAACGGGGGGGGGGGGGGGGGGGGGGGGGGGTGGGGGGGGGGGGGGGGGGGGGGGGGGGGGGGGGGGGGGGGGGGGGGGGGGGGGGGAGGGGGGGACATCTGGTGTGACACTGAGCACTATAATGTAATCTCTCTAAGTGGATATTAGGATTCCAGGTCTTCATCCAACACCCCTTTGACCTTGAAAACTAGATAAACCAAAGTCTTAATATAACTGGTATACGTACAACAATGTCATCAATAGTTATGAAATAATAGAAGGAAATGTCACGATGATGAAATAAGTAGACTCCTTTGTGAAATTCAACTTCATCGCAAATATAGGTGATTACATAACCAACTTCGTGATCACTTTGTACATCATTATCCGAGTCTATAGCCTTTTTGTCGTTTACGGTGAATCTTTTCGGATCTTTTGGGGTTCAAAGTGTTGTTGTTTTGTTGTGGTATGTTGTTTGTTGGTTGTTGTGTTTGTTTGTGGTCCTTGTTTTGATTATAATATTAAAAGATGGTCTCATGCCCTAAAGTTGGTCCTTTGCCCACCTGATGCTGCGATCGACCTTCACGGTTAAGGTCACAAAAAAATTCGGAAAATTAGGTAGTCAAACTAGTTTTTCTATTGTAGGCAAACGCCTCCTTGGCAACCCGCACGCCATCTATGGCAAATACCGCCACTTTATTACACCAAACCAGACCACCAGTTTGAATTCAAACCGCCGCTATATTAGGACCAAACCGCTGCCTAATTATTAATAATCAAACCAGCAGTTCTGCTTAAACATCTAACCGCCGACTTGTACTTATATCAAACGCACCAAGGGCAAACCGCGGTCTAGGGCAAAACCGCCGCTAGATCTTTGTCTAAACAGCCATGGATTTTAAATAGGGAGAGTAACATTTCTTTTTGCTCTATTAAAATATTCAAACCGCCATAGTACCTATTCAAAACCGCCACCAAAAATGGACAAACTGCAACCAATTGGCAAAACCGCATGGCTATATTTTGTTATTTTATCAACCCGCCTTTGATCTTGTTCAAACCGTGCTGACTGTCTTAAAAGGTGGATTTCGTCCCTATTCTTGTCAAACCGCCATGAAGAACACCAAGTTCGAATTTTGCATAATCACTCCAAATAAGCTTTTTATCCACTAAAATGGGATATAACATGTAATACTATGATTGTATATGAAGATTAACCATTCAATTATATGTATTTCTTCGTGGATCATAAAAAACGAAGCAACCCTCCACGAAGAACACCAAACTTTATAAGCTTATAATTCGAACTTGATGCTTATGCAACACTTGAAATTGTTACAATTAATGTTTAAACATGTTGATCAAGGATTTGTTTAGTGAGAACAAGATTAACAACCCAATAAGCCCATAAAAATTCAAGCCGTGGCCTTTTTGGCTTAAATTTAAGCCACAGAATTTTGAGCTTATTTTAAACCAGAAATTAGTTGGTAATCAACACGGATCAACCTTGCTTCTGTGATACAATGTTAGTATAAGTTCACCTTATTAACATGGTCCGGAAGGCTTGTAATATAAAAGAGGAATTTATTCATTATAGAGAGAAAAGGGAAATGAGATGGGAAGAGGTGTGTGCTTGAGAGAAAACACACACACTTTCACCTTACAAAAGTGAGCTTCACCCCTCCATGGAATTATGGAGGGGGTATTTATAGTCCGGTTTACTAGCAATAACTAACCCGACAGGGACTATAAATGATTAATGTATTCAGATAAGTCACCATATTTTAGGGCTAAACAATGATAAACGTCAATACAATGGAATATGTAATTGATATTGAAAAATATAATCGTTAACAAATGTAATATCGACCTTAAATAATTAAGAACATAATTGTTTACAAAAAATATATTTTTACCTTAACGATTTGTATGAAGATTGTTTCTGACTTTAGAATGATCGTTGCCATAATGTTAGAAACCTATTGAAGTTATAAATTTTTTAGATTAAAAATTTGAAATAGGGATTATCTTATGTCTATCATGTTATAGATTTATAATTCACAATCAAATTTTTTATATAACGCTTGTAGAGATACATACTATTAAATAAGCGGTTTCAACATTAAATGTTTGTAACCACCTTGACCTTTAACTTTTTTTATGGTCATGTAACCACTATGAATTCATAGAGAAGGTTATGAGATTAATTGTCCGATTAATGCTCGTAACTCCTTTTGACAAGGAGTTACAAAACTTTTTAATGAGCTATATAAGCGTGCTATTAAAAAAGTTTTATAACATTAAATCTGATGTAAATTTTAAATTGTTTATGGTAAACATTGACTAATGAATTTAAATCTTTCCAAATCTCAAAAAATATTTTTGGTCGCTTTAAAATTTTAAGACTTCTAAAATATAATTGTAAGTACCTATGCTTATTTTAAGATCACAAAAGTCAACTAAAAACTCTTTTTTTTAAGTTAAATAAGCCTCTTTATCGTAAAACCTTCTTCATCCTTAAAAGAACTTGAAATCTTTCTTCTAACCCATCATTCTCATTTCATACTTTTAATTCGTGTTGGCCCTTTTTTAAAATTAATTGAACTCTTCCTTCCTTAAATAATTTTTAATTAGGGTGAACCCTTTAATTCTTTTAGGACCCTTCATTTTTTTAAGGGTATTTGTCAACAAATCCATTACAAATGACATAAAGCGAAAGAAAAATATAGATTGATTGTTTTTTTTGCAGACAAAGGATTGATTGTGTGTATATAACATGGGTACAAAGTGATGTTAGTTGTGCCTTTGTTAACAAAACCAGAACATTGTTTTGTAGACCAGATATACAAACTTTACTAATATAAATTGAGCGAATCTATATTTAAACTGAACCCTCTTTCTCCCATACAGCCATACTCCACGGTCCCTCCACCATCTTCAAAAAACCTGTCTTGCCTCAATTTTCACCAATAACCAGAAAGCATAAAAAAATCATATCAAGTTCATTTAGTTTGGTGAATACATCAGGTATTTATAGAGTTTACCCTAAATTTAATAGAAAACTTAAAAAACATCTTCAAATACAAATAATTGCAGGATTGCGAAGTTAACTGATAAATTAAGCCAAACATAATTTCTTAGCGAACGTGCCAAACAAATAAATTCTTACAAAAATGATGTTTCAACATGAACGCGGCCAACTATGAGCTTTTTTCGGACAATTATAAAAGAAGTGACAAGAATATAATACACACCGGTTTTGAAAGATATTGTATCACATGAGTGGAGCAGAACACAGGTCCCCACTGAAGAGCCAAAGCATTTCATGGGAGTCACTTGAACATCACTGCGTCGTTGCTCAACCTTATCAAGCTTGTTTAAAGCGGAGGGAAATTGGCAAATAGCTAGCAAGGTTGCTTCTAAATGATGAATCGACTCCAAACTACTCAATAGCTTGTAAGGTTATACAATAACACGAGCACACGCAACGAGTTCTATCTTTTTACCCGAGCCTATGGGTATCAACCACCGGGGTTAGACCCATCAAAACATAACTGTCAATACCATCTTTTCAACAATGGTTGGCTATGTTTGGTGGCGGCGGCGAGATTACAGATTCTGAGATGGTACAACGTGATTGAGAAGGTTAGTTTATATCTTTTGATATAGCTAAAGGGTTTATTTTATGTGTTTAAGTGGGTTGATGCTAGGTGATTTTATGTGGGCTATGGAGTTATTTGGTGCTTGATATCATTTTGAGGGGTATTGGGCATCTAATTTTGTGTGTTTTTGGTGTTTTTGGTGTCTATTAAGTATTTCAATTTGTTCACGTTTAGTTATATGGAAAGGAATGGCGTATTGCATGTATGCTCGTCAATATTGGTATGATTAAGTGTTAAGCGTTATGGGAAATGCGGCATTTTAGAATGAAATAAGTGAGTGAAATCTTTAGAGAATTTGTGCCAAACTTTCTTAAAAATAGAAAGTGGGTTTTTGGTGGAAAGAAAGTTTTATTTAGAAGTTTGTAAGTAGCGTTTAAGTAAAAAGGTTAAATCAAATTAGGCTTAGGTTTTTATAAAAATCTTAAGGAAATGAAGTAAATTAGTTAATTAATAATTTAATAAAAATATAATAATATATATATATAGGTAGGGTGCGTCCGGTTTTAGGTTTAAAAGAAAGGAAAAAAAAAAAATATTTTTTTTACTAAACTAAGTTAGAATTGGACTAGGACTTGTAGGATTTAGATTAAAACCCAAACTTGGCCCATCCTTTTTCCCCTTTTGTTGATGTCGTGCGATCTCCCCTCCCTCAAAACCCTAAGAAGTTGATTTTCACTTGTGGATCCAAGAACATTCAAGAGTTGTGGTTTAGGTGCTAATCATCAAGGTAAGTGTGTTCATCCTAGTTTAAATAATGCATACATGTAACACTTATGATGGTGGATTCTAGGGTTTCATAAAATTCAGAATATTAATGATATTTAATGATGATAGAATAATTAAGGCTTGATTAGGGTCATGTTCATGCAATTGGTTAGGTTAGATTTGCGTTTATGGGAAATGTAGCATTTTAGAAATGATGGTGGGTTGTGTTCAACGACTGATATCTAGATGATAAAAACGTATACTTCGATATGTTTATTGAGCCTATATGAATAATCCAAAAAGAGTCTACTTTCCACAAAATCATGGTCCTCGGAAGTTTTTATGGTCGGAGGGGGAAGTCATTTTCAAATGTTGGTTACACTATAAAGTTGTCAGATCAGTAATTCGGAGTCAGACTGTTAGGTATGGTTTAGGAGGGTAAAATCTTATACTTAAAAGTGGAATTATTAAGCCTTAGCCCTTTATACAGTAGTTAAGTTCCATATGTCTATGGATAATCCTGTGAAAATTAGCCTCTGAAAGCATGTCTAAGTATGGTAGTTAGAGTGATACATTTTGGTGTGCAATCAGATCCGAATTAGGACAGTTTTGAAGTTTGATTTTATTTGAGGTAGTTATACATGTAGTAATACTTGGGAATCTCAAGGTCAAGTTAATATTAATAATTGATCATCATGTGTGTTTTTTGTTATAATTTTGAAAGCGCTTCATGATTAAGTAAGGGTTTTGGGTACGTAAAGAGACACTAAAATTCTATAATTCTGAGTTAATTGTAAGTAGCTAGTGTAAAGTGTTAATAAGATGGTTAAGGTTGGGCATGGTGTCGGGGTGACCCATGATGGTTAACTAAACCCTTAGACATCCATCATATGTGTGTTACATGGACTAGAGCTTTTAGCTTGGTCGCGTGTAACCGTGTTTATTTATTTGTATAGTTGAGTTGTAGAGATTTGAAAGTTGCGTTTTGAGTATCAAGGTGAGTCATCATAGCCCTTCTTTTACTTATGATTTATTAGGGGTGGAAATGATGCAAAGTGTTTGGAAATGTTTGATTACTGTGATAATGTGTTGTCAAAGATGCATGGACTATACGTGACTATTTGTTGTTGTGTGCTACATGTTTTGTGATGTGATATTGAGAATTGTGAACTAAGTCAGGGGGATCACCTACGGGTATCCATGGCCTGTTTAGTGGATGGCATTGTGGCCTAGCGAGCAGGAAGGTTACTTTGAGAGTATCCATGGCCTGGGCTAAGGGGGTAACCACATGGACCTTGGTACGATATGAGACGTCTTGTGGTCGTTTGCTGGTATTTGTGTGATTGATTAGATTTGCATGTTAGCCTGTATGATAGTTCATTTATTGTCCTGCAATGTTTTCTTTATTATCACAGTAATTTACAGTTGGATTTGATTATCGTGTCTTAAACCTATGACTCTCACCAACTTTATGTTGACGTTTTAAGCATCATTTTCAGGTAATCATGTTGAGGATGTTGATGTTAGGAAGAGTGGCTAGTGAGACCGTAGGCTTGCATGCGGAGTCATTCTCCTAGAGATTTTATTTATGTCTTTTGAATTGTTTGCCATTTGATTGTTCATTAGATGTTTAGACTTTTGGATTATGTTTTCTTGTGGTATGACTTTGCTATCGTAATGCAAGACTCTTTTATCTTGTGTTAGATATTGTCATGACACATTGTGTCTCATTTGTTTATCTATTTCATTTAGTTCTCTCTATTGTTGACACCATTGTGTTGTGATGATATCCATGATGTTACGCCTCGTGTTTCCGCCTAGGCGGAGTGTGACACTAGATAAGAAGTGTGTGTATTTTAGGTTTTAAGAGAGAAAGACGAAAATGATATGAAATTGTTTATTTATTTGGAGAGTTTTATATCCGGTGCCATGGGCTGTTACGAATAAACATGTTAATTAAGATGTGTAATGGGTTGTTACAAATAAATATTTTAATGGATTGTTACAATATTGAATGGCTATAAAGACATTTAAATGGATATGAATATTGGAGTGTTACAAAGTTACAAATTTTAAAACATTTATATTAATGTAATAATTTTTTTCAGATTCTATAATTAGTAATTTTTTTTACTTAATTTTTAAGACTTTAATTTTAGAAATTGACTAAAAATTGTTTATAAAGTAGTATAGATTCTTTGACAAATAATTATAGTTGTGTATTTTAGTTAAGTGTTTTGATAACAAACAAATATGTTTCACACTACTTGTTAGTTTCAATGTTTTCTTATAAAAATGTAAATAGCCTTTTTTATTTTATTTTTTGTCAAATAATTATAGTGGTGTATTTTAATTATATGTTTTGTATAATGATTATTTTTTCTATACAGATCGGAAAAAAAAAAAAAAATTTTCAAAATCACTTTCGACTTATTAGGGCTGTAAACGACCGAACGGACACGGACGGAGGTGTGTTAGTGTCCGTCCATTTAATTTTAGCCGGTCATAATATACGGGACGAGGACACGTAATCGGACGAAATATTTTGTTCATTTCGTTCATTTCGATTTGAAATTGTTCATGTCGTTTATTGTTCGTTCTTTAATGAGTTTAAACGAACATAAACTGGACAAAAAAAATGAACGTAAACGGACTTAAACGACCGTTTAACGATATATTCGAGCATAAAACGATATATACAAGTTAACAAAAAAATTTGCAATATTTGTATGTTATACAAAATGTTATAATCGAGCATAAACGAAAAATAATCGAGCGTAAACGAGCTCGAAATAAACGAACGTAATCGGACGACTTAAATCGATGAAATAATCGACGTTCACGAACGCTAAATAAACGGGACGAAGCGTGGGTTACATTTGTTCGTTCATGTACTAGACGGACAGGGAAATCCTTGTTCTCGATCGTCATTTATTAATATGCGAACATAATCGGAACATCTTAAGCACGGTTCACGAAATGTTCACTGAACGTCCGGTTCTTTTCGTTTACAGCCCTAATCCTTATCTTAGTTAGAACCTTTTTCAACAATAACATCAACCTTATCTGGATCATTACTTTCTATTTTTACAAACCACGTACTTCTTTCGTCCATTTTTATTGTCCACGTTTTTCTTTTAGGATGTCTCAAGTTAATTGTCCACTCTAAATATAGATAGGGAAGTTTGATCAAGTTTACTATATTATCCTTGTTTAAAATTATAATTACAAACTTGAAAGAAGACTTTAATTAATTAGTTAAGGGTAAAATTGTCATTCTGTCAAAAAGTAAGAAAGAGAAAGCTGTATTAAATGCACTTTTCTTAAACTGTTGTAGTTTGTTTGTCGGGGACATTATTTGGGGACGGAAGGGATGGGAAAAAGGAATAACAAGAAATAATAATAGATAAAATGTATTATATTTGTTGATTATAAGAGCATCACTATGATGGAAACTTTTTGAAAAGGTCTAAACAATTTATTAAAATCATTAATTTACAAAGCTTATGATTTTATTAACCTTGTTGCACTTGGAATAAACCTGTTTTGTTTATAAATATGGGTTAACATATTACAACATGGCTTTAAAAATATGAAAAAGATCCAAGATCTTTGACCTTTTCATTCACATGGACATAAAAACATTAAACTCAATATGGTTAAAACAATAGTATTAAAACATTTCATGTGTTTTTTAAACATTTTCTTGAAATGACCATAGTGAATGCCCTAATACAAAAATGAAAGTAATTAAATTTCATAGTAATTGAAATAAAAAGTGGTAAAAGATTGTAGAGTATATTAAGCTTTAAAATTCAAACTTTCCAAAAAAGAATGATGGTAAACGTAAATAAACAGATTTATTGATGTATAAAGATGATTTGTAAAGAGTAATTAGGGTCTGTTTGGTTAGACGAATTGAGTAGCGACGGAATGTAATGAACGTCGTAATGGAATAAATGAAGTGATGAAATGATGCATTACGATCATAATTATGTTTGGTTGTTATGATAGATTGGAATGTAATCGATAATAAAAAGACTAAAATAGCCTATGGTGATATATATTTTTAGTTTGGTAAGTAGTTAATGAAGGTCTTTTAGTAATTTTTGAATTCCATTACAAGATCCCCCCCCCCCCCCCCCCCCCCCCCCTCCCCCCCCCCCCCGTAACCCCCCCCGCCCTATCCCCCCAAAATATATTTATTTTGATTTGAAAAAAAAAACAAGGGACCCCTAATGAATGAAAATGGTGATTTTTGATGTAATGAGTCATTGCATTCCGTAATTATAAACAAACATAATTTTCTCATTCCGTCGTAATAATCTTTTCCATTCCTACTCTCATGATGTACCAAACGCTATGTTAGTCTATTTTAGTTCTCATTCTAAAAAATTTAACAAATAGTTTTCTCTTTATTTGTAGTAATTCGTGAGTTATTTTAAAAAAAACATAAATAGTATTGAAGAACTGAAGCACCAAGATTCATACATACTTATTTTAACTAAACAAAACATTTCACTTTATCTTATACCACAACAGCTTTTTGTTTTTTTTTTTTTTTTAATTAAAATTTACTTTCACCCTTCTTTTTTGAGAATGATATATTTCAAAACCCGTAAATAGTTAGACGAAGCAAATTACATGATTACGACAAGCACTTATATCACATGTGATATAATACTAATATGTAAGTTCGAACACTCAACATGTTTCGTTAAATAGGCATAAGTACTTAGTGTCGAAATTAGAGTGTATTACTAGTTTTTGGAATAGTTAAATATAAACATCATTAACTTTTTAATCATATATTACACATGATTTTTGAACTTCCAAGTTAATACAGTTTATTCATACAGGTTACAATGGATTATTTGGAGCTCTACAATAAAATTTAGCCCATCTTACGACTACATGTTGAGTGTTCGAACTTACAGATTAGTGTTATATCACATGTGATACATCAAGAAAAATATTGTACCGTAAAAAGCCAAAGAAATTTTTTTCTATCGAAAGTATATGAAAGTATCCATCTATCGAAAGATAATTGAATGCTCGTTATGATGGTGTAATTTATGTAGGTTAACGATTTATGATTTTAAGATTTGAGGCACTTATGCTCTAGAGTTAACGATTTACGATTTTAAGATTTGAGGCACTTTGCTGTTATCCTTTTAGGATTATGCTCAAGAGTTTGCTACACGCATACTCGATATGGTTTCAACCAAGAAGGTTGATAAGACACCATATAAATTATGGTATGGGAAAGTCCTTAATCTGTCTTACTTAAAGGTTTGGGGATGTAAGGCACCTGTGAAGCGTGACACGCCTAACAAACTCCAACAAAGATCTGTTAAGTGTATCTTTGTAGGATACCCAAAGAAAACAATGGGTTACTACTTTTACTTCCCACCTGAAAACAATAAGTGTTGTAGGCAAGGTGATGAGGTTTTGTCATTTTATACACTTTTTTCTGGGGTAGTTTTTAACCCCCTGAAATCGTTCCTTTTTATGCCCAAAATAGGTACTTAATCGTTCCTTTTCAGGTATTTCATTTGGAAGGCATTTGGAAGAATTACACGTGACTTGGGCTCATTTAGAGAAGAAATAGACAAGACTACGGACCTACACCAACATCTCTCAAGATAATGTTCTCAACGGCTAGAGACGGCGTCACAGATACAACGTGACGCCGTCACAACGAAGACCAAGACGGCGTCACAAGATTTCACGACAGCGTCAGAGCACACGGACCAACCACATTATCTAGAATATTCTCTTTCTATGATGGTGGTCACGATTAAAACGCGACGTCGTCACAACGATTTTCCTATATATAAAACCCGAATTTAGGGTTTTAAGTGTGTAACCTTTAGATATAAAAAGGGAGGGTTTCGAACCCTAGTTCGTTTTTAGCAGCTGTTAGGGACGAAAATTAGGGCCTAAAAAACCCTATTGTACTTCCTCCAACTCATGTTTTAATCATGTAGGTTTATTTAATCATTCAATTTGTCTATGTGTGTTTGATTATCTATGTTCTTGGCTTTATCTTTAACATGCTTGGAATTAATATAACTCCTATTGTGTTTATTTATAATTGTATGTAACCTAGGTATGTAGATCTTAGTGGTGTTGATTTTTGTATGGATGTGCATGTTAGGTCTGAGATAAAAACTAGCAGTTTGTCTGTATCGCTGTTAATAGGTCTAGGAAATGATTATGTAGAAAGGATACCTTCGGGTAGAATACAAGATCTTCTTATCTTACCTGGCCCCCTAATTTGGTTGATCCAACTGTTACATATTTCACATGCTCTTTGTATACCCTTAGGTTTAGGGGCCTTGTAATAGTTTCATCTACCTTACTTGTGCGTTGCTTTAACGGAATACTAAGTAGCGTACGGGGTAGTGTAATTCATTCATGACTTAGGAAATAATTACACAGATCATCACAAGTGTGACAAAGCAATAACACTAGGAGAAGCAATCTAGGGAGTAATACATGATTAAATAAGCATAATCTTTTATTATATTGTCATCACCACTAGTTTAGAATTATATTTAGTTTAATAGCTAAAACCAACCAACCTCTCCAATATATGATTTTACCCGCTTTCATAAAATATAAAAACCCAAAATTAATCTTCCCTCAACCTTTAGAATTATGTTAGACTGTGATCAAGCCTTCCCAACCTATTCCTCGAGTGAACGATAACAATCCCCCGAGTCTTGCCTATACGACTACTACAATGATTAGGTGCTCTGCCTAGGGAGCTGTAAAACTTCGTGTAGAAGTCCTACGATGACCGCGTCAAGTTTTTAGTGCCACCGTCTGGGGAATAGTTAGGTTTTGATCATAGTTTAGCTTAGTTCTACTTGCTTGAATCCTTTCAAGTAAGATTTAATTCCGCACATTAGCTTTCTCATAGTCTATCTTGTTGTGTGTGTGGTTCTTAACTTCCATAGTCTATTTCCTCTTTTCACTATGGAGAATGTGAATCATCATCGACCTTAGGATCTCTTCTCATGAACCTACCTGTCACTATCATGCTAAGTTTTACGACTGAATAAACTAAACTTTTACAAATGAGGCAACCATTGTTTCTCTCCTCTTCAAACCATGAAACAAATTAACCAACCAATCTTCGACCCGAAATCTTCTGGCCCTCGGAAGGAAAGAATGAAGGAGCTTGAATAAGGAACGCAACAAAGAAAACAACTTTGAAGAAGATTGTTTAGGATTGGTTCCTGACTGAGAAATAGCTAGCTTACCATAAGGAACTATTAGGAGAACCTCAACCCCCTTTCTCGACCTTAGAACCCAAGATTAGGGAAGCGACCCTAGTGATTTGAAAGTTTCCTTGCGTTAAATTCGGCACCGTCTACAAGGAGCCATGCATACATTCGTTTACAATTCTTGGTCATACATCATGTCTCGTGCTTACCACAACAAAATAAGAGAAAAATCCTTTCAAGCACGTAGAAACCCATACCAACCATATAAGTTTTGCAACTTCGTTGGAAGAGCTAAAAATGTGCATATATTTATCGGGTGCTTCGTTTATGTTGTGGACTTTATGATTTTAGAATATTTGGGCAGCGTCATTGATAGTGGGTTAAGTGAAGTAGTCTTGGGATAAACTTTTGCGCATACATCTAAACTCGCTTATGATGAATCTTTAGGATTAATTAGGTTTGCCCAAAGGGACGACGAGGTCGTGTTTAGAATGCCTCAAAGGACAAAAGAATTAGACCCAGTGTCCTCCTTAGAAAAGTATAAGTTTGAGGCATTCTTTGTTGGAATAACTTCGAAGGTTAGATTGAAGGGGTTTTAAGCTTGTCCTTGAAAAGAGGAAAGGGGTATTTCTATGCTTGCATGGACCTCGAACGTACTTATAAAAGAGATAGAAACAATTGAAAAACTCAAAACTAACCACATAAAAGTATCATCAAGCTTAAGGAGTAAAAGGGCTTCGAGTCTAGCTACAAGATTCGTTAATAAAGAAAAGCGCTTCTTAGGAGGCAACCCAATTTACTTTTCCTGCAAATTAGGAGTGTCGTGTATGTTTTAATTCTTTACCATTTGTTTTATATGTTTGAGCTATTTTGTAAATCATTGTTTTGTTTGTCTTTAACCTCGTCTTAATTTCAATCAAAGGTGTTTTGCAAAAATAAGTGTAGGGGAAATTATCCGGCTTTTGAGCCAAAATCAAACATGTTAAATGAATTGTCTAGATTAATTCATGTCAGTTTCGAGTCATATGATTGAATTGTTAAATCTCAGGTTTATGCAGCCATTTTGTTACAATGTTTAAAACTTATGAAATCAGTGCAAGGAAAATTTTTCATCAAAAACTAAAATTTCTTTTTCAAAGGACTTGTGGAGACGGCGACTCGTTTTAAACATGCGACCTTGCCGTCACTACGATACCTGTGACAGGGGCTTAGGTAACGAAAAACCCTGACTGGCGTCATACGCCCAGGTCCAGAAACTCTAGAAAACTTAAAGTTTTTAATTATTTTTTAAAATAAAACTTGTACAACATTTTAAAATATGTATTCTTCTATTATAAACCTGCAAAACCAACGAGTTTGACAATTCTCTCATCTTATCTTTACTGCTTTATCGAGTCAAACCCTAAATTCATATTGTATATTTGTATATCGTACATTTTATGCATGGTGTAGTTGTATTTGTCTTTGATTACAGGTTATATTTGATGAGAAGAAACTTAGAAGTTCTTAGGAAGTTTCATTGGATGATTCTTAGAGGACGATTTAATCAGTTATCGTATGTTTCTTCTTCATTATTGAGCAAACCAGGGGGTACTAGTTTCTTTTCCTTGTTTTCTTATCCCTTTAAATCATTTTTACGGGTACCTTTATAGAACATTGGGTACAATGTTCAACTTAAGTGTAGGGGGAAAATAAGCCTTAGAAACTATTCTTTCATCTGCCATTTGTTTTGTCTTTAAAATGATAGGTAATATATCGAAACATAGCATAAAATGATAGGTAAACCTTAGAAACTATTCCTTCATATGCCATTTGCTTTGTCCTTAAAATGATAGGTAATATATCGAAACATAGCATAAAAGGTAATTTTTACCCAAATTTAAAATTTTTTATGACTCATACTGACGAAAACTAAGTATTAATAGCGTCTCATGGATAGGAATTTATATGACTAGCACAATAACCCTCAGAATTTCACCCCAAAAATATGAAGTTCGCCTTTAGATCTTTAGGAATTCGGGTACCCATCGTTGGTAACCCAAGATGATTTTATCTTTACCAGGTTCGAGTTAAGGTTGATCTGCAGGCGTGCATGTCTATTCCATCGTTGCGGCCATGTATGCATTGCCTTGTCGCCTTTTCTAAAATGTCTGGTGTTGGTAAAATTCATATGAGTGTACCGGTAGCATATTAAATTCTAGAACTTGTTTTTGTGATGCATCCTGAGACCGTATAGTAAGTATTAGGATTTTCTTAATAAGAGGCATTAGGATTAACCCATGTTTTAAACCTGTAATTGTTATGATGGTCAC
>BQNB010056368.1:0-38695 GCA_026074375.1 Tanacetum coccineum | reverse complement strand
GACTACGTTGTAGTTTCCTTACCTTGCATACTAATTAGGAAGTCGCAAATGGTCTAGGGTTTGAATGGTTTTTAACCATTTTTTAATCTTTTCCCTCGATAAAATATAAAAAATTTAAATTTTGAAAACATGTTGAATCGTCAATTTTTAAAGGTAACACTATTTATACATTAGATGTATAGAAAATAAGTGATACCGTAATAAATAACTTAAGTTGAAATAAGTCAATTTTTAAAGGTAACACTATTTATACATTAGATGTATAGAAAATAAGTGTTCAAATTTTGAAAACATGTTGAATCGTCAATTTTTAAAGGTAACACTATTTATACATGAGTAAAGTTTTTATTAAAATCTATGATACGAAGATGTATGCATGCTTCTTCGTACATATTTGCCACGTCAAATATTATACCTTTTAAATAAGTTATTGCCATCCAATTTGTAAGAAAACTTGCAGATACTTTTTACTATGCGTGAGACATATGTAGATCGCAATCCCAAGGTGATTATACACTTTTTCGTGAGATGTTAGTGTTTGTGGAAACTAGAAGGGGAGGATTGAATACTTTACAGGTTCGTTTTACGTTTTAAAAGTTTGCTTTCAAAAATGTTTAGATTCGAGTTATATGTTTAACCAATCCACAATATGAACAAATAATAACTATCTAAACTAAAACTTAGAAGAAGAGAGGAGATATCACTAATCAACACTTCGTTTCTTGACGAATACGAGTGTTCTTCTCATGCACTTGATAGAGAGAAAAGATGAGATGAAGAAGATAAGATAAGCTCACTTTAAACAAGATCTAAGTATGTTAGTGATCAAAAATTTTAGTAAGAGAAAGAAGTTTTAGAGAGAGAAAGAAGAGACTGAAAAATTTCGTGCAAAGAGGAATGTTTTTCTGCTGAGAATGGAGCAGTATTTATAGACAAGAAATTCCAACGGTCATTTGGGGGCGGTCCCGGGGGTCCCATATATATATATGGGGGCCGGCAGGCCTATAAGGGGGCCGCCACTATACTCCGCTCATGTTTTTGTCTTTTTGTGGTGAATGTTGTATCTGTTATGGAACCTTCTATTTTGGGGGAAAAATTTTAAATTCAAATTTTAAGTTTTTAATAAAACTATTCTTTTAATTAAAAAATATTTTTTAAATGTATTTTTAAGAAAATACTTTTATAGAATTAAAAGTGAGGATTAAGAGAAAAATATTTTCTTGATCACTAATCATGCTTAATGGTTTTGTTTATCCATACCTTAAGTGATCACTAATCTTAGAAATGGAATTTCACACTTAATAATTTATTTTCCAAACTTGTCTTACCGACATTCTAGGTTTTCTAGAGAAGTTGGAATTGTGGTTTGAACAAGACATTGATATTGAAGAAGGGAGATTTGAAGGAGATGAAGATGGTGGTGAAGTATAGGAGTTGAGTGATTAAATAATAAGGAAGATTGGATAAAATGGCAAAGCATGGTTTAAGAAGAAGAAGGTGTCAAAAATGGTTTAGCTAAACTGGGAAAAGCTAGCTTAAGGCTATAGATAGAGAGGTCAATGATACAGAAAAAGAGGCAAATTCGAAAGAATTTGTTCCATCCTGTAGGCGGTCCCATAATGTTGGGCGGTCCCAAATATGTTAGGGGGCCACCTGGTATTTATGGGGGCGGTTTTCTAGAGAAGGTGAAATTTTCCAGGTTTTATTTTTCTTAAGCCTAATGATTTTGGCATCTACTCAATTCAAAAATTAAGTAATCTAGACAAGAATATATGATTCCAAACTAATCACACAAATCATTTAGCAAATAGGAGAATTATACGCATATGATAATCATATAATTCGCTTAATCATGTAAAGCACTAGTAAGATGATAAAATTTAAAGAGATCATCTTAGTAAAATAAAAAAAATGTCCTAATAGATGGATTAAAGAAGTTATAATATTCTTAATAGATATAGATATAAATAAATGTCTTCAAAAACATGACAAACATGTTTACTTGCGTTTCCCCTTCATCATGTTCTTGATGGCTTGTCTAATTGACCTTAACCCTTCCCGGTGAGCTTCTCTTTGTTGAGTTTGGATGTTTATGGTTTCGGAGAGATAGGTGTTTAGGTGGTGACTTTCATGAGGGGGGTTTTGAATGACTCTATAGGCAACATTAGATGAAGAAGATACATTTTGGGAAGGTAAATAGGACAAATTGGAATGAAATGATTCATCATCATTTTCATCAACTATGGCATCTAGTGGAAGAGATGAAGAAGGATGATTTTGAGTAGTGGAGGAGGAGCTAGCATTTAACTCACAAGGTCTTTTCTTGCCTCAATTTGCTCGCATCTTTCGCTCATAATAAGGAGCGAGCGGATACATGGCTCGATCATGTGAGAGGTAATGATTGAATGCTAACTCAGGAGAGACGGACACAACATGTTTGAACAATCTAGTCAAAAGCATTCCAAAAGGTAAAAGTTCTTTTGGTTTGGTTCGAGTCTTTTCCATTCTTTTGAGAATGAAAAATGCTAGATTGTAAGGAGTGGAGGTCTCAATGAAATAAAGCATGTGACAAAGACAAGCAGAGACATGATCCCTATGTCCTCCTAGACAAATGGCGTTTTTACGAATAATGTCAACCCAAGGTTTCATATGAGTATGAATCTCTCAAGTCAAGATTTTATTATCACCTACAACAATGGTTTTCTTATTTTTGGTACGAGTCTCTTGACCTTGTCAAAGAATTTAGATAAAAGACTTGACGACACTTGGAGAAGGAGGAGTGGTCTTATAACGACCTTTACTCGGAACACTTATTGACAAGTGATCGAGTGACCACGTGTCGGTGTGAGAGACTTGACATTTGAATGGGATTTTTAGAATTTGACCGAATTCCTCAAGAGTGAGAGAGAATGACTTGTTTTGAATGACGAAGTTTACAACAAAGTGACCCTCGGAATTAAAGGTAAAAGTGAATTGACTATAAAACTCTAGAACAAAACGAGGCACAATTTGTTCGTTAATGTTTAATAAACAATCAAAACCGATTGACTCAAATTTGGCATGAATATGACTCATATTTTTGAAATTTTGACTCACAACCCTTCCCTCATGAAAGTATCATTTTTCAAGGTTTGCTATTGTGTTTAGTAAGGGTTGATTGAATTCATTTGATATGAGAGGTATGTAGTTTCGTGTCTTTTGATGATCAAGTCCGGTAACTCGAGGCATTGTTACCTAAAATGACACAAATAAAATCGTATTTTAATTTCTTATACTTGTATTGATGTTTTAAGTTTGTGTCTAGTGTGTGCCTATATGAAACAAATGTGGAGTAACGATTAACTCGACCTAAGAATAGAGTCCTAAAAGTTAACCCAAACGCACCTTAATTTGATTTTGCTCAACCAAACAAGTCGAAAAATACATATGAATTATGTATCTCGAAATTTATTCATGAGATCATTATGCATATGTTTGAAAACATTTTTAGATTGTATTGACAATGCATAACAACAATTTTATTATGTTCCTAACGTGAGTGATTTCAAAGTAAAATTGAGGTTTTGGTTCAACAAATACATTTTCGACAAACTCACTAATGTATGAAATTATGGTCTAAGGGAAGCATAGTATTTAGACATTGTGTAGATCCCAATGACAGATCTTCTTAAGCTGTTAAAGCTTAGATAACCTGGATAAATCCAAACAACTTTAAGAGAAAACTAAGATTGTGAATACTACAGTTATGCGAATTAACTTGTTTATACCAAGAAGAACAATGAGTACTAAACTTTGAATATATTGATTACTAATATTCTGCCTAGGTTACAGAATAACTAACTATGAGATATGTGATTGATGTGAAAACTGATATATTTTGATATGTCTCTAACTATGTCGTAGGGTTCCTTTTATACACTAAGGAAACCCTAATGGGCTTACAAAAGCGCATAATGATATGCATATCTATTCCTAATTTAACTCATGCATATCATAATAGCAGTACTAACTATATAATACTAACAGCACTAACTATTAACTAACAGTACTAACTATACTGGCAGTACTAACAATGTACTGGCAGTACTAACTAATGTAACTAACAGCACTAATAACTTAGTATGTTTTCCTCAATATTTACTAGCAGCACCAACTCTGAACTAACAGCACTAAGTGTAGAAGTCTTTGAAACCCTACAATCCTCCCCTAAACTTGATATTCACCTTGTTAATTATCAAGTTTCTTTAGTATTAGCATCTTGTCGCACTGTGTGTCTAGATATCTCGGACTGGCTGCATAACATTCTTCATTCTTCTAGTTGTAGCTTGATAAACTTGATAAGATCCAAAGCCAAAGTACTTTTAGCATCAGCTTCTAGTCTTGACTCCAGCATTCTTTGCAGCACTTCTTTGATGAGAGGATATCTTCTTTCTACCAACATATTTAAAGTCACTAAAGTACCATCCAATATCAATGTATGAACTCCACAAGTCTCATACAGCTTCAGCACAGTACTTCCATTCTTGTTGATTTAGCAGACTTCATCATCTTTCACTGGAATCAAAACTGATTCAGACCTCCTAAAGAATTAGTTCATTGCCCATAAGACACATTTTACTTGAAATCTCTGCATTACAATTTTATGAAGATCAATCAAGTCTTGCCTATCCAAATTTCAAGCATTATGGCAAAATTCTTAAAGTGTCTGTAACTTCCATCAGCTCTAGTCAACTTGTAGACATGTATATCTTCTGCCTCTATTTCTGCTAGTAACTGAGACTCCCAATCAACTTTTAGAGTTTTGTCTGCTAAGCTTCATAGTTGTTAGCTTCTGTTCTATTTGTGTGTCCTCATCCAGAAACAATCTTCATAAACTGTTGTGCTCTCATTACTATCTTAAGCTCTTTGTTCATTTATCATCCTGGGTTTCTTGGATGACTTTTGCTCACTAGATAATCCTGCAACTCTTTTCAATCTTTTACCTGACTTCTGAGCTTTTTTCTCTGAATCCATTGGTGTAAAATCTTGAATTCTCTTTTGCTGTTTTTCATACAACCCATGGATTTCTTCATAATTCTTTCCTTTCAGCTGACTATGTTTGTAACCACCCATGTTCTTTAGATAAAGTAATTCATAATGTTCCTTAGCTGGTTTTGGGTGGGGGGTTTTACTTTCTGATCTCTGCGCACTTTGAGCAGCTCTAAACTTTCTTTGTGTTGCTATAGTCTCTACCAAAAATTGTGCTCTTTCTTCAATGGTGCACTGCTCTATGTCTTCCTGTTGGAGCTTTGCAGCAAACAAAGCATCAGGATCAATGCTGGCTTGAATAGTATCATACTCTTCATAAAGTGCAGCCATAGAGGCTTCTTCTTGGTTTGTCTTTCTTTTGTGCTATTTCCACCTCTGCTAATTCGTCTCATACAGCTTTGAGCTAATCTGCAGTCACTTTCAATTTGAGCTAAACCCTTGATCCCTTTCTTCACTATACTTGTTCTTCTTTAAATTGTACACCTTTCCTGTTGTCTTTGATCAGAGTTAGAAGAGGTTGAAGTGTTGTAGTTGATCTGATTAATCTAGGAGTTTCTTCCACATCTCTAAAAGCAACTTCTTTTTCCTTTGCTTTCTCACTCCTCATCTTTACCAAAGTTTGAGAAATGGTAAGTGGTATGTGCTTAATTACACATACCATTTTCATTCTAAACGGACTTAAATGACTAAAAACGTACCAAAAATACATTGTAATTTGTTTGTTTGCTTTTGTATGTGCAGAGGATAGGATTTTCAGAAAAGGAACAAAAAGAAAGCTAAAAATCAACATAATCCAAGCACGAATTGGAGGAGTAAGTCAAAAGTCAGCCTGGTGGAAGAAAATTACACAACTTGAGGGCTAAAACTGCCAAGTCTTAAAGTTGTATTACAAAGTATAGAAAGGAGGGAATAATGTTGCAAACCGGGTCGACATTACATTTAAGTTATACAAACTGGAGGGGACCAAACTGCCAACTTAACCTAAAGCCATCTTTCCAGCCTGTAACACAACCAGTTACTACTTGTATTCCGCCCCATATTCTCCCTGCAAAAAACACTCGACATCTAATCAAAATCTTTTCACCCACCCTTACTACTTCCCCCAGTCTATAAAAGTCCAGTGTTGGCAATCCATCTTCCATTCTCAAAGCATTTCGTGGATGAGATTGTTCGCCAAAGAAGCACAATATGAAATTGAAGGCTGGGATTTGCTTTGGACTTATCTCACAAATGGAAGGCACAAGCTGACTAAGTCCAAGTGAGGAAGTCTTCGGCTATAAACTGAGTTTTTTGTAAATTGTATCAATCTTAGTTTAGTTATAACTAGTTAGGTTTTTTAATTTAATTTCAGTTTTTTTTTCTTAGCTTTATTCTTAAAGTCTTTTACAGCTTTTACTTTCAGCTTTGTAACACTTTCAAGTTTAAATGCAAATTTGAGTTTTTAAGTCAATTTACAATACAGTGTTAAGTTTCTTAATCATATGGATTTATGTTCACAAATCACTCTCAAATATACCACAGCTTATGTATTGGATGATAAGCCAGTTATGGATGGGCTTATGGACTCTCACTAACTTGTTTTCTACAAGTTAGAGCTTGTAGATTGTTGAGTGTACCCTGTTTTGAGCAAGGGGTTGTAAGTCTCTCTTTTCTTAATTTACTTATTTATTGCAGAACTGTTAGTTCATTTGTTAGCACTGTTAGTTTTAGGTTAATACTGCTAGACCAATTTATGCTTATTTAAGTGCTTATTATTGATTGAAATTTGCTTATAAGTATTTTACTTTGTTATTTGATAATCTGTTTTTAATTAGTTTGAACTAAAAATGATTTTTGGAAATGTTAAAGTCTGTTTTATACTACGCAGTACTAACTCCAAGTTAGTCATGCTAGTTTTCAATTTTATGGTACAGTACTTAACTACACACTTCAGTATAACTCTAAGTTAGTACTACCATTAAAATGGTAGTTGAACTTTTGCGTACGAACAGCACTAACTTAACACTACCAGTACTAACTCCAAGTTAGTACTGTTAGTCTTAACTGTTAGTACTGGTTGTTCAACTTAGCTTATCAGCTTATTATTTCAGCTTGTTTAAGATTTCTTTAGCTTTTTAAACGTAGATTAAGCTTATTTTAGTGTACTGTTTTCAGTAGAACTTATTTGTCTTTTCAAAATATTTTCATTAGTGTATCAGTTTAAGTTTTTTTTTTTAGCTTATTTATCATTTTAGTTTATCCTAGTTGCTTATTCTATTATTAAGAGCTTAGTAGGGGTAGTTATTATCGTGTTTTAGTTATTCGGCTATTTCTTGAGTCTTTGTGTTTTTTAAGCCTGCCGTACTAACCTATGCATACCAGTACTATCACCAAGCCTACCAAGTACTAACCTGACTAGCAGTACTAACTCCCATGTTAGTACTGGTATTAAAATGTTAGTAATGTTGGTAGTACTGTTGTGCTTCGTATTTTATTTAGCTTTATTGGCTTTTTGGATTGCTATTTTAGGGTCAGTTTAGCTTATTTGATTTGTTCTTAAGTTTTATTTGAGCTTATTCGCCGCCTTAGTGTAGAAGTTTTTAAGTTGTTTTTACCATTCTAGCTTTTGTTTAGTCCCAGCTTATGTCTCTTCTGCTATTTTTATGTGCTTTTGCTTATTTTTATCAGTTTTAGTGCCCAATCATTCCTTGTGACATCCAAACACAAATCATCAATCGTCTTGCGATTTTCCATCTCTAGCCTCGTTGGGACATACGACCCGGGAATATCTCTTCCGGAATCTTTTTATAATTGATTCTTATATATTTAATCTCTTTGTGTAGATTTTGACCTTTTGCCTTGGTTAAGGACATTTGGTTGAGATTTGCATTTGTGTTATTTTATATGTATACTATCAGACGAATCAATTTTTGGCGCCGTTGCCGGGGAGGTTGAAAACGATTATCGTTACGTTTGACAATGTGTTTGAATCTGTGAATATTTTTCTTCTATAAAAATATAAAAAAGTACAAAAATATTTTTCATTTTCTTTTACTAGTATAATTATTATAAAAAAAAAATTAAAAAAAAAAATTTTTTTTAAAAATAAATAAATAAATAAAATAAAATATATATATATAAAAACATTGTCCATAAATAGAAATAAAAATAATTTGGTTCAAGAACACCATCAAAATAATACTCCTCTACTGGAGTATTATCCATTTTAAGTTCACGAACAAAAGATTTTAATAACTTGCCTTCTGGTGTCATTACGATATACGGCTCACCTCATTTTGATAAACAAACTATAAAGTGGGTATAAGGAGGGTTGTTCCTACGAACTACGACCCGAAAGGAGAAATAAGCTTCGCGCTATTCCTACTCCTCCGCTCACCTGTGCGTTTTTCATTGTGAGAGCTACCGTGAAGTAAGATCGATTATTTGGCTTAAGTTCTCTTATCTGATTTTGTCCAATTGTGAATTATGTTGTTAATAAATCCGAAAAACAAAAAAATAATCTTCTTTTTCCTCTTAACCGTTTAATTCTTTTCTTGTCCCTCTTATTTGTTTAATTCTGATGGAGTCTTATCTCTGTTTTGAATGTGTAGGGTGTGGACAACCGTACGGATAAACTCTTATTGTTATTTCGTGCAGTGCCAACAGTGCGGTTGTCGTCTCAGTGATGGAGTTTGTCTTAGTTTTATATGGAATTTGGAATCACTATCGATTTTTTCAACTCAGTACTCTTTTGATCAATCTCAAGTTTCTCTCCCACCCACTCACTTAAGCAAAATCTTTGTGTGAATTTTGCTGGGAACGGATATCTCAATTATTGTCACTGCGGTACACCTCAAAAGCCAGTTTATATATCAGAGCGATTACGCCTTGATTTCAATTCCCCGAGCATGATTTGCTAATCTTCAACGCAAAATCTTTGCTGTGAAAATTGTAGGGGTCTCATGCGTATTGAATGTCAACCGATTGAGTCAAAACTTCATTCTTTCGGTTGTTTGACCACACTTCAACCCGCAATTTTCCGTCAATCATAACCTCTCAACCAATGAGCATGGAAGCATTTGAAGCCAGAGGAACCTAATGAATCGATTGAAAGCTTTCTCACACCCCAAAAGTTTATTCGTATCTCTTTTGGAAAACAGCCTAAGGTTCTATTGCAAGTTGGGACAACTTTTATGAAGTTAAGCAGCTCAATCCGAGGAAGTGCAAGAATGCTTAGCAAACTTGTTAAGATGTGAAAATCAGTAGTGACGAGTACCTGAGTACTATCAATTCTCCGGCTTGGGAATCGGCTCTCGTTACTGTGATACTGATGATGACGAGGACTATACCATGCAATCACCCGAATCACCCAACAAAAGAGCCGTTTATCTCTCTAAGTTTGGGGGACGAGATCTTGACACTATTCGGCAAACAGGATCGGACGAATTCATAATGTAGTGTCGAGAACCTTGGTTCCAACCCCAATTGAGTTCGAGATAGATTTTTCCGACGGATGAGTCGTGATTTGCATCCATTATGATGATTTCTTCAAAAGAATCTTGATTTTACTTTCTCCAACCCTCTCTTCGATATCGCTGAAGATTTTAACTTAGGGACGAGTCATTTTCCAAGGAGCGACATTCCAAATGAATTTTATCATTTCTCATCCTATCTTTGATCTTGTTGAAGAAATTGCTCGACTAAGGTAGATAGAATTATGATGAGGTGCTTGAATGAATCATCCAATTCCACCGGGAATTGATTCTTTTGATGCTGAATCTGTATCTTGTAGAATCCGTGCTAAATCGACGACATTTCGATTGATCTCTTCTCTTAAGATCGGTTCTCTTCCAATATGTTCGCCCGGTGAATCATCCTTCCTAAATCAATTCACCAGAAATTGAGGAGGTTGAATTTGACCCGGAAGTGACTATTCTGTTTTGGATATGTTTGCTCTACGATAAACTCTTCTCCTCGACTCCGGAAGCTCTTCAAGCCAATTCTAATTGCATCGAATTCTCTCCCTCCATCTCATATCCCCGTGCGATAATGATTCTTTTCTTATGGAGGAGATTGACTGGTTTCTTGCTGATGACGGATCAATACCACCAGGTATTGAGAGTGATGATGTCGACTCCGTAGATGACGATACTTCTATTTCCCTTCCCGAGTTCGAATCGTTTTATGTTGATTATCCCAATTCGGGAAATTCAACCATTGATGTGGTGGAAGACATCCCGTAGATGTGCTTAATGTTTTACCCACCATTTCCCATCCTGGAGGACAAGATTTCATACCCTAATAGTGAATTTTTCGCTTATGTTGTATGGATCTTTCTCCCATTTCTTGCTTATCCGGTTATTCCGCCTTCTCTTCTCTCCTTTAAGGATGAAGATACCATATTTGATCCCGGCATTTCAATTTATCATTCTTCTTTCATGCCGGATGTATCTCATCGGATGTGGTAACTTCATAAATTCAATTAATTATCGTAGTCACTGAATGAATGTCGATGAGATTTAATTTCACTTGTTTCGCAAGACCATTAATCCTGTGATGGGGCAAGCATCGCGACCTAACAAGCGCTTCGTGGGAGGACCCCATGTTATCCATAGTTATATATAAATAAGTGTTGTTTATGTGTGGATAACTTGTCTTTTCTATCACCGTGTTGTCGTGTTGTTTTTTTTATTGTTGTTTTTTGTCCAGGATTGCAGAATGTGAAGACTCTCAGTTTTGTCACTGCTTTCAAGAGTTCACATCCTCTGAGTCATTTGGGAATCCGATTTCTAATCTTATAGACTAACGTTTTATCTTTTGGTACTCATTAATTGGCCTAGGATAATGTAGTACCCTTCAGAACATCGAGTCGATGTTTAGTTCTGTTTGGGGGGGTATCTTCGATTTGATTGTTGCCTGCAGCATTGTTACCACGTAAACCCGTTTTTACCACCAAAATACCAAAAAAATGAAAAAATTGAAAAAATTTTCAAAAATATAATAAGTGTTTTGTCGCAGTTTTGCTTTTCTTTTGGGTAGAATAAGAATAATTTTTGACTTGATCGGGCGTGTTGAGCCCTAGCTAGTTCCTTTAGGCCAAGCTTTCACGAATTCTATAGCTTTGAATTTTAAAAATGTGAAGAACGAGAAATGATAGAGTTAAATACAAGTTTATGTGCTAAGCAAGATTCTTCTAAAAACTTATACAAGTAACTTGTGGTTTTCTCTCCCGTGAATTTCTAATCCGCCTAATCATACGTACTCAATTTAATTCACAAGTCAATCGTTGTTTTCAGAAAATGCGTCAAATTTGTATCTTGAGTTTTCTAAAGCGAGATTTTGTAGTATTATAAGATAATGCAAGAAGCATGAATGAAATGTGAATGCAAAAATGCATAAATATTGAAATTTTGCCAATAAAGCATGCAGTTGATATTATGGAGCAAGTAAAAGATGTGTCGTGATATCCCACTTCGCTAGCAACGAGGTAGGGGGTTCAAACTAACGACGTATTTACTTCTAGAGGTTTGGTGTGTCGTGATATCGTCACTTGGAGTAAGTTATAGGTGAGGGTTCAACTATAGACACAATCCTTAGCCATATTAGGTATAGGTGTTGGGGGAAATTGTGGGGGATTTCCCACTACGCTAGCAACGGGTGGGTTTCAATAAGAACATCGGTCGGTGGTTGTGATATTTCCTACTCGTTACCACGAGGTAGGGGTTCCAAACTAAGCAAGCATTCCTAGCTTATGAACTTATATTTTTATGAGGTGAAATGTGGCAATAAGTTCTTAAAGTTTAAATCTCGAAATCAAGTTACGAAGTCTTAATAGTTGTGCTTTGAGTCATGATTCATCTTGAATTAGGACTATGATAAATAAGTGACTATGGTTAAATTAAAATGAGTACACAACATTCAATTCATATATCCATGTTGGCGTTGAAAATTCACAAGTCATAAGTATGAGGGCTTAAAATTTAAATTATATCGACATTGATCTTGTTTAATTGCTTAGCTTGGAACTGCCCCAAACCCCCGTGTGAAAAAATCGAGGCTGATGAATTTATCCGTAAGGACATCCGTGATAACCTTACGTGCGGCTTTATTCTATGATCCCTGTATTAATAAATATAGAAAGTTAAACTTGTTAAAAAATGAGGAATAATTCCATAAATAATAGTTATAGTTAGTGTAAATTCAGAAAATGGTGAAAACGGGGCTTACATATTTACTTCATAACATTGCGTGAGGACACACAATACCTTAGTTTGGGGGATTTTGGTATGTGCTTAATTACACATACCATTTTCATTCTAAACGGACTTAAATGACTAAAAACGTACCAAAAATACATTGTATTTGTATGTTTTGCTTTTGTATTGTGCAGGATACGATATCAAGAAAAGAAACAAAAAGAAAGCTTAAAATAAACAAATCCGTGAGCACGGAAATGAAAGGATAAAGTCAAAAGCAGCCTGGTGGAAGGAAAAATAAAGCTTGAGGCTAAATGCCAAGTCTAAATGTTGTATTACAAAGTTTTTAAGAAAGGGGGATCAAGTGCAAACGGTAGACTATTTACATTTAAGTTATACTAACTGGAGGGGACCCAACTGCCAACTTACCCTAAAGCATTTCTTTCCCGCCTAACACAAACCCAGTTACAACTTGTATACCGCCCCATACTTCTCCCCTGCAAAACCACTCGACATCCTACCAAAATCATTTCACCCACCCTACTACTTCCCCCCAGCTCTATAAAGTCCATGTTGGCAATCCCTCTCCATTCCCTAATGCATTTTCGTTGGATGATGAATTGTCTCCAAAGAAGCACAAATGAAATTGAAGGCTGGGATTTGCTTTAGGACTTATCTCACAAAAGAAGCACAAGCTGCAAGTCCAAGAGAGGAAGACTTCGGCTATAAATAGAGTTTTTTGTAATATATATCTATCTTAGTTAGTTTTAACTAGTTAGTTTTTTAAATTAATTTCAGTTTTTAATCTTAGCTTAATTCTTAAGTCATTTACATGCTTTTTTTACTTCGGCTTTGTAAACTTTCAAGTTTTAAATGCAAATTTGAGTTTTAAGTCAATTTACAATACTGTGTTGTGTCTTAATCATATGGATTTATGTTCAAAATCACTCTCAAATTACCACAAGCTTATGTATGGTTGATAAGCCAGTTATGGATGGCTTATGGACTCTCACTAACTTGTTTTCTACAAGTTAGAGCTTGTAGATTGTTGAATTACCCCTGTTTTGAGCAAGGGTGTTGTAAGTCTCTCTTTTTCTTAAATTTATAATGTATTGCAGAATGTTCGTTCATTGTTAGCAGCGTTATCTTAGTTAATACGCTAGACCAATTTATGCTTATTTAAGTGCATTATTATTGATTGAAGTTGTATAAGTATTTTGACTTTGTTATTTGGATAATCTGTTTTTAATTTGTTTGAACTAAAATGATTTTTGGAAATGTTAATGTTGTTTTGAAAAAGCCGTACTAACTCCCTTTTTAAGTCTGCTAGTTCTTTGGAAAACAGTACTAACTCCACCTAGCAGTACTACTCTAAGTTTGTACGGGTTGTTCACTTGTTGCGAACAGCACTAACTTAACTTTACCAGTACTAACTCCAAGTTAGTAACTGTTAGTCTTAATCTGTTAGTATGGTTGTTAACTTTGCTTATCTGCTTATTATTTCAGCTTGTTTATGATTTTTTAGCTTTGTAAACGTAGATTATGCTTATTGTTGTTGTACTGTTTTCAGTAGAACTTATTTTGTCTTTTCATAATATTTTCAATTAGTGTATCAGTTTAAGTTTTTTTTTGTAGCGTATTTTCTTTTTAGTTTAATCTAGTTGTTTATTCCTTTTATTAGAGATGATTAGGGTTAGTTAATTATTGTTTTAGCTTATTCGCTTATTCTTGAGTTTTGTGTTTTATAAGCTGGCAGTACTAACTAAGCCTACCAGTACTAACCTAGACTAGCAGTACTAAACCTTGACTAGACAGTACTAACTCCAAGTAGTACTGGTAGTTAATAATACTGTTAGTACTGTTGTTAGTACTGTTGTGCTTATCTTATTTTATTTAGCTTAATTGCTTTTTGTATTTGCTTATTTAGAGTCAGTTTAGCTTATTTGATTTGTCTTAAGTTTATTTGAGCTTATTCGCGCCTTAGTGTAGAAGTTTTAAGTGTTTTTACCATTTCTAGCTTTTGTTTTAGTTCCCAGCCTTATTCTCTTTCGCTATTTTTATGTGATTTTGCTTAGTTTTATCAGTTTTTAGTCGCCAATCAATTCCTTGTGACATCCAAAAACAAAAATCATCAATCGTCTTGCGATTTCTCCATCTTAGCCCTCGTTGGGTACATAAGACCAGGGATATCTATTACAGAATCTTTTTATTATTGATTCTTATATGTTTAATCTCTTTGTGTAGATTTTGGACCTTTTGGCCTATGGTTAAGGACATTTGGTTGAGTTTGCTTTTGTGTTATTATATATGTATACTATAGACGAATAAGTAAGGTCTTCATCATTAAATACAGCTGTTGTTGTAGGAGGAGTGGATGGAGCAGCAACACTAACTTCTGGCCTAGCAGTACTAACTTGATCAGCAGTACTACCATCTTTTTCACCACTACCCTTATCTTCCACAATCACTTCCGTATCATCCTCATTAGTCAAGTTAAGCTCTTCTGTTTTATCATCATTCCTCCCCTGTTTGGATGCATCCATACCCGAACTTTTGTCAAAGAAAAGTCTCAACTCTTGCCTTTGGAACAATCTCTCTTCTTCATAGGTTGTGGTGTGCTTGCCTTTCCTCTTCATTTTCTAGACTCTGAGGGGGCGGGGGGGGGGGGGGGGGGGGGGGGGGTCTCTCAACTTCAATCTGGTAATCACTTTGTCTTGAGTAGTCTTTGCTTCCTCCAAGGCAAGAACCCTTTTTGTCAATGAGGTATAGATTTCCATCTATTCCTGAATTTGTTTCACACTACCCTCATCACTTCCAAGTGTGTTACCTCCTAAGAGAGGTAAATCATGAGGTGTAGGTGGTACATTAACCATCAATTCAATGTTTTGTTCCATACAGTCCTCCTCGCTTCCAACTGTGTTACCTGTTGAGAGAGGTGGATCTTTGGACTGAATAGGTACCCCCTCAGACCAAGTCTGAGCTTGAGTACCCTCTATGGTTTCTTGGCACCCGGGACCACTACCTGAACCTTCACCCTAAGGAGTAGGCTCATTAAGTGTTGCCATGGATTGGGTCTTAGATATGTTACCACTGTCTTGCTAAGCTTCTAAGCTAGCAGTAGTAGCAGCCCTCACCATTCTGTCACCCAACTCCTTGAGGACAGCCTCATCTGCTACATTTGGTAAAGGCACACTAGTCTAAGGTAACTCAGTGTGCTCATGTAAGGCTTGCCTAGGGCTTTGAGTATTTTAGGGTGATGATGATTCAATAATAGGGATTTGGCTTTCAATTATAGGGTGAGCAGGATACATAAACAGAATGTGAACTCCATAATTTTCATGTAATTTCCATTTTAGCAATTGCATAACATTGGCTTTGTCCTGTCATTGCTTTGTCTTGTCATTGCTTTATCTTGTCATTGCTCCTCCCCTGTTTGGATGCATCCTCTTCATTCAAATCATCATCTAAAGACTCAATCTATCTGTATTTCCTCCTTCTTAGTTATGAGTTGCTTGACTTCCTTTGTCTTTCTAATTTCTTGACTCTTTTCTTTAGTCTGAGGATCTTCACAGCTTGAGCATCCTTCTCTTTCTCCAAGTCAAGCACCTATTTTGACAATTTTGTATACATAGTCATCAATTCTTATAGTTTCAGTCTACCCTGATCACTTCTAGGTGTCTAACCTCTTAGGAGAGGTGAATCATAGGGTGTGATTGGTACATTAGCCATCAATTCAAATTGATGTTCCATCCCGCCCTCCCTACTTCCAGATGTGTGACCTTCTGAGAGAGGTGAATCATTAGGCTTTTCAAGCACTCTCTCAGACCTAGTCTGAGCAGGAGCACCCCCATGGTGTCTCGGCTCTTGGGGCTACCACTTGTATCCATTCCCTGAGGAATGTCAACATTAGGCATTACCATGGTCTGGGTCCTAATTATGTTATCACTGTCATGTGCTGCATCTAAGCTAGCAGCAGTAGTGATAGCCCTTTCCGCATTGTAACCCCTCCTTATGGGCAGCCTTATCTTCTCCAAGGTCTTGAGGTACACTAGTCTGAGGTAACTTAGTGTCCTTTTTGGTTCTCCTACATTTTTGAGTCTTTCTTTTTCTTTGATATGTAGTTGGAGATGGGAGTAGTTGCTCAATGTGAGCTTCAGTTTGAGGTTCATGAAAAACTGGTTGTGTAGTAAAGGGTATGGGTTGGGGTTCAGGGGGTGTTGCTGAACCTTCACCCTCAGGTGCTTGGTTATGCACCAATAGTATTAACAGTAACAAGCAGTACTAATATTAGTCTGCCAGTATTAATATTAGTCTAACAGTATTAACTTGTTCTCCAATAACTATGCAATAACATGCCTTTATTCATCACAAGCACACTAGAAATAACTAGATAGACATGTGAGAATTCATGAGGATCCATATCTATGCATAGCCCATGAATAAAAATTAACTCAAGACTTCCAGTTGTTTATGATCACACCAAATCCAACCATACTGCTTTGCTTAACCTAGCAATACTAATCCTTGAGATATCAGATTAAGCTTCAAATTCGTCTAAAAATCATCTCCAAACCATGTCAAGCATCAATCCACCCATGATAACTAAGCAGTACTAACCAAGCCTAGCAATATAAACTTTTTGTAACAGCAGTACAAAGTTTCTTCAAATAAAGAAAGCTAAGCCTAGCAGTATTAAGTAATTGATCATCATGTTTACCTTCCAACTTCAATCCAAATAGCACTTGTGTATAATCCGCTACACTTATACACCATTAACCTCCCCTGAGATCATACAGCTATAGATTAAGCATACAAATGCTTGCCACCAGAAAATTAAATCTACTCACATCAAAAGCTTTAGTGAGCAAATCAGGTACATTATTATCAATGTATATATTGACCATCTCTATCAATCTTTTATCATAGGAGTCTCTAATGAAATGATGCCTAATCTCTAAATGCTTTGTTTTAGAATGGTAGACAGGATTCTTGACAACACAAATAGCACTCTCATTGTCAACATGAAACTTTGTCTGCATAAAATTGTATCCATAATCCAACATTTGATTTTGGATCCAAAGCACTTAACCATAGTAGTGAGAAGCATCAATTTAGTCAGCTTCAGTAGTTGAATTAGCCATGACAGTCTGCTTTTTACATTGCTAAGAGATTAACCTTGAACTAAGAAATTAACAACCTCCTGTTATGGATTTCCTGTCCAAACTGGCACCTGCATAATCACTGTCTAAAAAAGCTTCCAATATAAAAGAAGAGTCCTTAGGATACCAAAGGGCCAAATTGGGTCGACCCCTTAGGTATCTGAAGATCCTTTTTACTGCATTCAAGTGGGAAACTTTTAGCTGAACTTGAAATCTTAAGCATGCACAAACGGAGAACATAATATCTGGTCTAGAGGATGTAAGGTACATCAATGACCCAATCATTGACCTGTATAAATAGACATCAACATCCTCACCATCTTCATCTTTTGTTAAAGCCTTATTGGTTTCCATAGGAGTACTAGTTGTCCTTACACTAGAAAAGCCAAATTTCTTCAAGATTTCACCAACATACTTGTCCTGACTAATGAAGATCCCATCCTCTTTCTGCTTGACTTGTAAACCCAAGAAGAAAGTGAGCTCTCCCATTGAACTCATCTGGAACCTTTTGTGCATTATTTGCTCAAAATCTATACACAAAGACTTTTTAGTGGAACCAAAGATGATGTCATCTACATATACTTGTACCAGTAGAATATCACCCTTGACTCTCTTTATGAACAAAGTCTTGTCAATTTGTCCTTTGTAGAATCCATTGTCCAGCAGATAGGTAGAAAGAGTCTCATACCAAGCTCTAAGAGCTTGGTGTAGCCTATATAGGGCTTTCTCCACCTTGTAAATGTTTTTAGAAATTCTAGATCCACAAAACCTGGAGGTTGGCTAACATATACCTCCTCTTCAATAGTACCATAGAGAAAGGTACTTTTGACATCCAGCTGGTACACAAGAAAATTCATGAATGATGCATAGGCAAAAAATAACCCGATTACTTCAATCCTAGCAACATGAGCAAAAACCTCATCATAATCAATGCCTTCTTCTTGTTTGTATCCTTGTGCTACCAGTCTGGCTTTGTTTCTGACTACTATACCCCTTTCATCTTTCATAATCAGTGCCTTCTTCTTGTTTGTATACCACTTTGTACCAATAGCCTTCTTGCCATAAGGTAGGTCAACTAGTGTCCAAACCTTCTGAATCTTGAACTAAAGCAGCTCTTCTTGCATTGCTTCAACCCAGCTTTCATCATCAAGGGCTTGTGCTATTTTTGTGGGTTCTTGCTGAGAGAGGAAACAGGCAAATAAGCAATTTTAGAAATCTTTATGATTTATCCTTCTCTGTTTTTTGATGTAGCTAATCATAGCATGTTCTCTAGGACTCTTCTTTGTCATGCCCCTTGTTTGTACTCCTGATCTTGGATCTCTAGTTATTTGATCTTTAAGATGAATAAAGTGTACTCTAGTTGAGGGAATAAGACTGACAACAGTTGAAGGTTCCATGTTGTAGAAATCAGCCTATGCACTCATAACTTGACCAGCATAAGGAGAATTGTAAGTGTCCAAATCTTCATCATCAAAAGCACTGCCAAAAATGCTAGTATTTTAAACTATAGCATTATCCTCCAAATCAAGCATGAGAGGATCATCTAGAAAATCATTGACATCAAGAGGAAAGGATCCACCAAGAGGAACAAATGATGGTCCAACATCATTAGAAGTTCTTGGTGCACTAGCAGCATTAACTGGTGTGCTAACAATATTAAAACTGTTAGTGCTGCTGGCTTTAGTAGCCTTCCCTTGAAGAAGCTCCCTGTTGCTAACAATACCTGGTCCTTCGTCAATAGTACCATAGAGAAAGAGGCACTTTTAACATCCATCTTCTGGTATAGGAATAAAATTCATGAATGATGCATAGTGTGGCACTGGCCAAAAAATAACCTAAACTGCTTCAATCACTCTGGCAACAGAATCAAAAAACCCTCTATGATAATCATGAATGCCCTTCTTCCTTGTTTATATCTTTGTGTGCTAATATGACACTAGCGCTGGCTTGTTTCTTCTGACTACTATACCCCTTTCATCTTTCTATTTCTATACACCCACTTGTGCTCAATAGTACCCTCATAAGTTAATCAAACAGGCCAAACCTTCTAGAATCTTGAACTGAAGCATCTCTTCTTATTCTTCTTAGCCTTAGCTTTTCAAACCCAACTTTCATTCGATCATCAAGGGTTCATGAGCGTAACTTTGTATAGATACTGTAGAGAGGAAACGATGCAAATAAAGCAATTTTGGCAAATAAAAGCAGTTTATACATCAGATTGATATGACAGTTCTTCATTCTCCCTAAATTTCTATTTGGATGCAAGCTAATCATAGCGCAGCATTGTTCTCTAGAAACTCTTACTTTGTCATAGCCCCTGCGATTGGGTTACTATGCTGACTTTGGGGCGTCTCCAATTATTTGATCTCTTTAGGAGACTATGAGTCGTATCTCTATATCTATAGAGGGATAATATGGACTGACACGAAGAGTGTGAAGGGTTCCATGTCTGTTTAAAATCTCAGCGGTAAATAATCACAGCCTATGACAACCCATAACTTCGAGCACATAAGGAGAATTATAAGTGTCCAAATCATCAATCAACATAAGCACTTCATTCGCTGCCAAAAATGCAGTAAGTTTGAACTTCATCCAGTATTCCTCCCCTATTCCAAATTCAGGCAATGAAGAGAATCATTCTATCTGAAGATCATGCATATGACATTAAGAGGAAATGATCCACCAAGAGGAACAAATGATGGACCACAACAGCATCATTTTGACGTTCTTGGTGCACTAAAAAACTAGCAACATTAACTAACTGGTGGATAACAATTATTAAAACACAAGAGTTAAGTACTCTAAGATACTGACAACTTACTCTATTGACTGCCTGCTGGCTTACTAGTAGCCTTCCCCTTGAAGGCGGCTCCTCTCGCGTTGCAATTGTGTGCGGTCCAAAATTCTTTTCTAACGAGCATCTGCTATGCTCGCTCTGAAGAGTCCTTAGACAATACCTTTTCTGTGATCCATACACACACTTATCAAAACTTCTTCAAGACTTTTCATCCCTCCTTCATAGTATTTTATAGTACTGGACTGTTCTCAGTCAACCAGCTAGCAACCATCAGCTATAAAATCCATTTTTATATATGTTTCATTTAAGCTCTTGTAGCTTGAAGAGATAGAATACCATAATGGGAACACAATATATTGTTGAAGGATAAAGGCGAATACACTTCTCTCCCTCAGAAGATTGATCCTAAGGCATCACAACACTATTTCTTCAAAAACCTCTTATCAACCATTACTTTTTGTAGACCTGTGGGCATTTTTTTGGTTTAGTAGGATTTGAGATTCCCTCATGTCCTCCGTTCCCTTTCTAAGTACTCTAACTGGTTGATATTCATTCATGCATAGAATTTGTTAAAGGAATGAAGGGAACTCAATCATCAAAAAGAGGAAGGAAATCAAAATATCAAAACAGGCCAGTTAGGGTGTCCCTCTGTCTAGCAGACATTTGGTTTATTTTCAAGAAAGTTTACATATTGTATGCAGATTCTCTTCAATTAACTTTTCTTTTCTGGTTTGAGGATAATTAAATAGACCCTGAAATCTTTATCTTGCTAGTTAACACTTAATTATACAGATACCCCACACCATTTCCTCGCCTCGCCCTAGCCCCTACTAAAAAACCCGCCTCTTTTTCATTGAAGACTCCAAAAGGTCTCATGAAACTTATCTTGTTGTGGGTGGTTATCTTGGTGGTCTGTGATGCCAAATTATACTATTCATAGGGTGTCTTGTTATGATGTTTGGGTCCAGCTAGCATAAAGAAAGAACCAACAAGACCGCTATTTAGCATACCAATAAGCAAACAGTTTAAAAAAAACTTCTGCTTCACATTTCAAAAAAAAATTTTCATCAATATTCAAGTCCAACTAAAACCATCAATTCAAAACAACAATTCACGACAGCCCAAAATACATTAGGTAGAAGTGAGTTCTAGCTAAAGTATAGAGTACTGAGGTCCTCAATCCACCGCCTACAATCAGAAAAGAGTCCTCGAATTCTTTCTTCATTCTCTCTATCATCCCAACCACAACTTCTATTTTGTTGTGGAGTTTTCTGGCAACAGGCAACTCGAACTTACTAAATTCCATACTCCCGTTTTTATTTAAAAATCAATTAATAAAAAAAAAATAAATAAAATAATCTATATCGCCCTTTTAATAAAAAATTAAATCCACTAATTAAAATATTCCCACAAAATTTCTCATGTTTATTTTCCATGTTTTTTTTTAATATGTCCCATTATCACAAGGCATTATCACTTAATGCACAAACTCAGAGTATTCACAGACAACCATCACAGCACAAAATCATAAATAACACACCTATTTTACTTTAAAAAAAAATAAAAAATTTATAAAAAAAAAACGCCCTGTGGTTTAATATAAATTGGTTTTTTTTTTTAAAATTTGGTTTTCTATTTCTCTGTTAATAAAATCTCTGTAAAGGCAATGACGGTCTATTCTCTCACACAAGTCTCAATCCTTATAGTGTTAGTCACATATTAGTACTGAAAGTTACGTTAACCAAACGTCAACGTACGTCTACACACTAACCACCACTCCACCTGCTTCAAGGTCTCTGCAGCCAGCTCACCACACAAATGGCCACTACCAGGCCATCACCCCAACCCCCAACCCCCCCCCCACCCTCCCACCCATCGCGCCACACCCGTGCCGCGAAAAGACCCGCCCCATAACCGCGTTGTCTTTAACATCCTATTATGTGGTAAATCCAAGGCAACCCTAAGTCACATACGCAGCCATACGTTAGCGATACTATCTCCAATTTACACCAAATCGACACCCCCCCCAACACACAATCCGTTCGACGTACTTCAGTAAACCCCACCTCATGGTCACGTCCCCACTAAGCCCCACCCACACAACCCCCGAAAACCTACTTTACAACCACCCCAACCCCACCTACCCACCATCCTACTAAACACCTTCTTAGTATTAAGCAAGTATAGAGATATTCCTTTCCCCGCTAACTTGAGTATTAACCATCCTTACGTTTTACTCTTATCGTGATAGAAAGGGAAAATATCCCACATATTCCGCTATATCACCAGGTATAACCTACTCAAGCAAACCCCACCCCTGCCGCACCCCACACAGCCACCCCCAACACGCACCCCCGCCGGCAAACCCCCCCCATATAAACACACCCCCCCCCCCGCCCCCCCCCGCCCCCCCCCCCCGGCACCCGACGCTAAGTTATACACAAGGCCTTCCCCCGTGTATCAGAGCTTGTAGAGAAACTCTGAATAAGAAGAACTTTATCAAATCTAGATCGCTTCCTATAATACACAATGTCTGGTGAAAAATCTGCAACACAAATAGCACCAGTAGAATCTCCTCAAATGGTGTCTACTGTAAAACTTCTTATCCTCAAGAAGGGTGAATATACTTTTTGGAGCATGAGGATGGAGCAGTATCTCACTAACATAAATTATAGTTTATGGCAAGTGATATTGAATGGTGATGGTCTTATACAAGTAACAACTAATGAAAATGGTGTTAAAACTGAAGTACCTCCAAAGACTGCTCAAGGCAACTATTATTACAAAGACAAAGAGAAAGAAAGCTAAAAGCCTTTTTGCTCTTGGCTATTCTGATGAGCTATCAACTGAGATTCCTGGAAAAAAAGGATACCAAGTCTCCGAGGGCGGCTATTCAAGAGTAGATTTTGGTGCAATGTTGAATCTATGAAGATGCATGAAGACTGTTTTGAAGCAACTTTTTGAAACCTTATTCTGTATGTATCATCTATTCTGGCATAAAGGCTTAATTCAAAGCATATGATAGGTTCAAAAACTTATCAGCCTCTAACTAGAAGGTTTCATGGTGCAACAACAAACAAGTGGCTGGATCCTAAAAGCAGAATGCAAATCATCAAAATGTTTAAAAGAGTTACCTTCAACATGGAAATGTACCTTGAATTATGAGGAACAAAGATATATAGATGATTTGGATATTGAATGAACACTATACAATAACCTAAAAGTGTTTGAAGCTGATATCAAAGGTTCCTCTGGATCTCTCAAAATCTCAGAATGTGGCCTTTCTCTTTGCAGAAGACACTAGGCCCAAAAAAAGCAGTAATGAATGTTAATACTACAATGGTGTTTCTACTAGCATCGGCCATAATTCCTTAAGGGACAAGCCTCTTTCAATCATCATATACCTAGATGATTCTCATGTTCTCAATCTTTGTGGCTAATCAGTCAAATTAGTCCATAAATGGAGAGAAGACTTAGAGCAATTGATCATGATGATTAGAAAAAAATGGAACGCTTAAATGGCAGGTGGCCATGCTCTCTATAAGGGTTAAGCGATTTTATAAGAAGACTAGAAGAAAGTTAATCTTCAATGGCAAAGAACCTGTAGGTTTTGATAAAACTAAGGTTGAATGCTTTAACTGTCATAGAAGGGGCCATTTTGAAAGGGAATGTAGAGCACCAAGAAATCAAGGGAACAGGAATGGAGATGCAGGGTATAGGAGCAGGGACAACATCAGAAGGACTGTAATAGTGGAGACCTCTGATGCATTGGTTGTTCAGGACAATGCTTTGATTGTCTAAGATGGATTGGGATATGACTGGAGTTATATAGCTCAAGATGAACCAAGTGAGTTTGCTCTCATGGCCTACACTTCAAACTCCTTAGGGTCTGACACAGAGGCATCTTGTTCTAAAAAATGTGTAAAAACATATGAAAAACTTCAAAAATAGTTTGATGAACAACGACAAACTCTTAGTAATGCTAATCTAGAAATTATAGCTTATCAGTTAGGCCTAGAATCTGTAGAGGCACAGTTAGTTGTTCATCAAAAAAATGAAGCTGTCTATGAAGAAAAGATTGCAGTCTTAGAATGAGTAAAGACAAAAGTAAAATGCTGTCGTTCGACTTAAAAATTAGTTAGATGAAACTTAAAGAGAAACAGATGATTTAAAAGCGAAACTAAACAAGTTGAAAACCTCTTCTAAAAACTTAAATAAACTGATTAATAGTCAATTGAGTGCTAAAAATAAAATCGGTCTAGGATATGGAGATCAATTAAATGAAAATGATTCAAGTGGTAGTGAATTGTTTAATAGTGTATTTAATAGTCGTTCAAGTGATGAGATGACAATCAAACAAATGATAGGTTCAAAAAGGATAATGGATATCAATGTTTGTTCCCTCCTCACATTAACTAGGGACTACATGCCTCACTAACTAACCTATCTTTTGCAGGATTGGATGATTTTGTTTATAGGCCTACAACAAATAAGACTAGTACTAGTGTGTCTCAATTTGAAACAAGTACCTCTTAAACTAGAAATACTATTGTATAAATGCCTAGAGTTGAATCTGTTAGGCCTAGTGGAGTTATCATTGAAGATTGGGTTAGTGATGATGAGGACATTTTTCAATCTAATGATTTGCAAGCAACAGACAAACCTAGTTTTAAAAGGATTGAGTTTACAAATGCTAGGAATGAATCTGTTAAACCTAAACAAGCTGACAAACCTAGGATAATCACTCAAAATCCTAAGGTAGATAGAAGAGATTGGAATGGACAAATGACTCAAAAACTAAGATTAGGATTTGGGTTTACAAAGAAAGCCTGTTTTGTTTGTGGCAGTTACAGTCTTCTAATAAAAGACTGTGATTTTCATGAAAAAATAATGGCTAAAAAGTCTGTTTTGAAAAATATGGGAAAAAATTCTGGTCAAAGGGAAATTAGGCCAGTTTGGAACAGTGCTTAAAGAATAAATCATCAAAATAAATTTGTTCCGTCTGCAGTCTTGACAAGGTTTGGAAGAGTACCAGTTAGTGCTGCCAAGCAAAGCTCTCTAAGAGCAACAACATCAACTAGTACATTCAGACCAGTTAATACTGCTACCCATACAAATAGAGTGAATGTTTCAAAATTAAAAACAAATGCTTTTCATAAGTCTCATTCACCTATTAGAAGGTCTTTTTATAAATCAACAGCACCAAATACCAGGATTTCAAATGAAAAAATTAATACTGTCCGAGTAAATGGTGTTAATATTGTTGGGCAAACAACAGTTAGTACTGTTAAGGGAACTGGGGTCACTGCTGTTAAGGCCTCATCAGGTTGTGTTTGGAGACCTAAAATGACTGATTTAAACAATGTCTCCAAAGACAATAGTAGATCATGGGTCTCAAAAAGAGTAAATTATATAGATCCACAAGGCAGACTCAAGTCAGTAGTGGCTTGGGTCCCCAAGAGACACTGACTCTCTTACTTTTGTGCAGGGAAATCCATAACAAGCTTTGAAGAACAAAGGAATATTTGACAGTGGATGTTCCAGGCACATGACAAGGAACAAAGACTTCCTTACTGACTATCAAGACATTGATGGAGGTTTTGTTGCTTTTGGTGGAAGTGCTAGAGGTGGTAAGATAACAGGAAAAGGGAAATGTAGAAACTAGAAGGGGGGTTGAATAGTTTTACCGATTAATTAGCGTTTTAAAAGTTTGCTTATGAAATAGTTTGATTCGAGTTGTATGTCAATCAACCAACAATATGAATCACAGCAAAACTATCTAACAATGCAAGTAATAAGTAAAGAGGTAAGGAAAGAAACGATCAAACCAAGACACCGAGATTTATAGTGGTTCGGCAACGAAGCACCTCTTCGTTCCTACTCCACTCCCCGAGTACTCCACTCGAGATTTCACTATGTCAACAAGCTCCCTTTAGGCGGAGAAAACCGTTTACACGTCGCTTACTTACTTTTCCGACACTAAGCTAGATGTCGAGTCCTAATCTTAGCTAGAACCAATCTAAGACTTCACTAAGTCTTCACACACTCACAAGATATACACTCTTGGATTGACACACAATCCAAATCACACCAATATACAATATACACACTTGGATCTACACGCGATCCAATTTATACAACGACACAAAACAAATGTAATGAATGTTTGTGATCTTGAAGAAGAAAAGAGAGAGAGATCACTTGATAACAATTCGTATGTAGAAGAATACGATTGTTCTTCTCTTGCACTTGATTAGAAGGTGAAGAAGGGGAGAGTTCGTCAACTGCTTCTGCTAGGCAGACTGGACATACTCTAGCCTATAGGGTGACTATGGATTTATTAATACTGTGAATGCTAGTATTCGTGCTTCTGAGAGTAGAGCTATAACACCCCCATTTTCGGGACAGCGCAGCGGAACATATATGGGTGTTACTTCCTAGCACAATCACACATAATTCATAAAGAACGACCCAAAAGAGACGTTATAATAACATTGGTCCCAAAATAACAAGTTTGAACAATATCCCATATTCAACCTATGGTTATACCATAGTACCATAAGAGTCACCCATCATAAGGTTAAGTTTCACAAAAATACCAAATTGTATCATAAACATTTTAACATGGGGATATTTTAGAAGTTCAAACAAAAACCACGCAAGACCATCCTCGTGAGCTCCAAGTCATCCATCATCCTTGATTACCTGAGATAAAACATGCTAAAAAGTCAACGAAACGTTGAGTGAATTCATAGAGTTTTCATAAACCATAATATGAACACAAGTTTTATTTTATACATCATCTTATAACATTGTGGATCAAACAAGTTATATAAATATTTGCACCGAGCTCATGACACCGCAAGCGTTAACATCAACCACATATGTAATAAATTACCATATGAAATAAACAATTTTCTTTGCCCCCACACGAGGTATCATCGCTAATATACCTCATTTCTCTAATCACAAATCGTCCGTTCAAGGGTGTTCCCACAATGGATCCAAACCCCGGACGGGGGATGTCAGCCCCAATAGATCTATCAAATGTATTAGCGCTCGCTAATCCAAGCAATTAAGCGGTTCATGAAATTAGGGACTTTATGCGATAGGTACTCGTGCAAAATATAATTCAGGAACGGGTCCAGCATACCAAACAATCTTGTGTTCAATGTTCAAATTCTCAAAACCAGCATGTATCTCCCCTCGCTGGGTTTTCAATAAAACAATTAAAAGTAAAGCGAGGCTATGAACTCACTTGATAATGTCGGAAGAAAATAGATCGGATTCCGTAAACCGGCACGAGATAAACGAACTCGGTCCCGTCATCGCGTAATCACTCGAGGAACCTATACAACATGTATGGGTTATTTCGGTTTTATGTCGAAATAATAATAACGACTCCAAAATAGCAAGTATGTAAATATAAGTATGATGATCAATGTTAGTACTTGGGTAAGTATTAATATCACACTTAAGTTTATCTAGTAAATTTAAAGTATGAACATTAATACAAGTTTTATTACACTTGTTAAATTTCACTAGTGTTGTTTTATCACAATTGGTCCAAAAATCCCAAACGGCCCAATATATGCCTATTAAGTAATTTAGTTTCTTTTTAATGGCCCATGACCAAGGACCTTAGTTCCGAAATATTAAGGCCCAAGTGATTATGGGCCACAATGCTATAACCAATATAGTCTTAATAAAGAATATAATTAGTGTATTTGGTCTAGTGGCCCATCTTAAGTTTTATGCCTATTTTAAGTTTATGTATGTAACTGTTATAAATTTTCGGGTTTCCGAGGTCTGATAAAAGATTAAGGTGTCAGTAGGCTAATTATATAAAAATGTTCCAAAAGGTGGGTCCACACCTCGGTTATTGTCGCAAAAACGCTTTATACACTTTTTAGGTGCACGGATATAGACCCAAAATTTAATATAGGTTTATGTTTAAAAAAATAGTTAAAATCTTTAACCATAAACTGTACTTATGATATTTACATTTCTATTTCATATTTAAGTGTAACTTTATAAATTATAAGTTATTGTGGTAAACTACAATTTTGAGTTATCATATACTTAATGTCACTTTTTCATACAAAAGTCAATTTACAATTTTTGGCTGAAAACTTACTTTTACCATTTTTGACACCATTTTCAAACTATAATGATCTGAGAAACCATCCAATTGATTATAGTTCTTCATATATTTAGTCTATATTTCATCTCTTGCTAGTTTATTAGTAGCCAATTAAATCCGTAGCTAGCACTTTATCTCAAAAAAGACAGCAAGGTCAAGATGTATAAGTTTTTTAGTAAAACTTGCTATCTCACTCAATTTTACTTTCAAGTGCTGAGATTCCAAATTGCCTACTAGCTTTCATAAACAAATTGGTCACACAAAACTTAATAAGATCAAATCAATTATTTATCAATACACAAAAGTGTCAACTTTATTGTTCAATTTCTGCCCTAATTTTATTCTAGTGATTTTCACCAATGGTTTTAAGTTAAAAAAAAGGTACCCATTACCCATTTTTAAACCCAATCTAATAACACCACAAAACCCCAATACACTCTTGATCAGCAATTCATCACATTTACAAATACATTTATAAACTAAATATACACAGAACAATACAAGAAAAACCTAGAAAATAAGTAAAGGTTTATACCCACTAGATGATGCAAGTGATGATTTCACTTCCAGAAACCATTGTGACTCTTTTACAACCAAGCTTAAAATCTAACCCAATACCCCTAGAACACCAATCATCTCTCATGACATATGACTCCAATGATTAATTGAATTAATTCAGCCCGTAATGTGGATATAAAATCTTGGGTCACAAACCCACTTGATCACTTTAAAATGAAGTTACACGAAGCCACTAGGGTATTATTTCACTCCCGCTCAACTAAAGCTAAACAATATTTTTTTGATTGAAGTAATTTGTTGATGGATGTTGGTGTTTGGGGTTAAAGTTGTGAGCGGCAAGAATGGGAGGAGAGAAGTAAGTATGTGTGTATCTTTAGTAAAAACAATGGGACGAGTTGTAGAGTTTGGTGTTTAATATGCGAATGGTTTAAGGCATAGCAGAGCCTAGGATTGAAGGGTTTTAAGAAACAAGTGGTCTTGCCTTTGCATCCAATATGATGGCCAACAAACTGCCACCAGAAGGTGGATTGCAAAAGTAAATTTTGGTAGTATTAATGTTTTTATAAATCCCTTAGTGGGTTATAGTGTATAAAATTTATTTTAAGTAAATAGGTAGGTCAGTTTTTTGAGGCTAACGCGTTACATCAACCGTTTAAAAAATAAAAAAAAACACCCCCAAGGAAAAAATTAGTCTTTAAAAAGGGGAACCCAAAAAAAACCCCCCCCCAATATAACGAGTGAAAACGATATGATACAAAATAATTCTACATTAAACGGTATACTTTTCGAAAACACACACATTTACGTAAGGTTCAAGACGAATAATGACATAATCACACTCAACAATTAATTGAAAACGAAGACGATTTCAATAAAATATCTCGATGTAAATAAAAAGTACTTTGTTAAGAATTTATAAATTAAATTATGAGAATTATAACATAGTTATTGACTAAATCGGTTCTTAACATCATCAAAGATTGATGGTCAGATTGTCCAACATTGATTCTGGAGTAACCTCTGAAGTTGTGCCATGTATATAAAATGGTGCATCCAATTCCTTTCTTCAGACTCATCATCATAATCATCCTTCCAATCAGCTTGTTCTGCATTCAACTGAACCCCAGCTCCTCTTGTTACACAATAAAAACATCTTTTCTGCGATAAGCTGCATCTTACTCTTTTGGCGTTTCTTTTCTGACATTCCCTTATACAGCCATAATCCCTGCAGTTGTAACACTGAATCCAGACCTTTTTCACGTAACTGTAGTACCTACCTTTCCCTAGCCCCAGCAACTTAACTGCCCTCATGATTATTCAAGTAACCCCAAGACTCCACTGATGATTCCATGTAGAATTAATCTGATTAGCTCGACTGGTGTTTGATGAAGTTTGAAGTTGTTGTTGGTGGGTTTGTAGAATTTCTTGAAACGAGAGAGAAATTAAGCCATGAGTTTGCCAATCTCCTTTTCCTTTGACATTATTTCATCACACATCATCGACTAACCGTAATGCAGAGTGTCTGGATACATAAGTATGAAGCAGAGAGGTAACAATTGCTTTTCCTCAGTTTCTGGTATACCTAAATCGATCTGGTGAGTAATAATGATTGTTTTTGAGTAGGACAGTTCTCAATCTTATCTCTCGGTCTACCTGTTGTTTGATGAGCAACAAGGTGCAAGGTGGACTAGCAGTATCGTGCAATGCTCTCCAGCTCTATCTCATTGACTTCATTTCGGTGTTGCTTCAGAAAAGTCATAAAGCTTGTGATTAGAGCGACATCTTCAGCTCTTGACTCTGCTTATCAAGTGTCACAAACCTTTGCCATTTTTGAAGTAGTTAGAAGTAAGAACTGTACAATTCACTTGATGATTCGTGAACATGACACGATTTCTGACAAGCCTATCATCATTTTGTAAAAACCTGTGAGTAAAACGATTCAGGAATCACCACCCCGGAGATGTGACAATTTTTCCAATCACACTCCCAATATAAATTGCGTTTCAAGATTCTGAACATTGATTGATGACACCTTGTTTTATCAACCTTTCAATGGCATTTCACATTTCACATGCATTCGACAAGCATCAACTGATTAGTAGATATCGTTATCAATCCGTGAGAATGATCTGAACTGGCTTCAGATCAGCTTCAGCATTCAGTTTGATCACGATTCTTGTGAAACATTCTTTAGTTCTCCATATACCTCTCTGTATATGTTTCAGAACTAACCCCTTCACAACTTGAACTGTTTCTCGAGCCCATTGACACTTATGGTGGAATTTTGGAGACAATAAGTGGAGAGTGATTTCACTGTTAGGTTTGGTGTCAATGTATCTCATGATTCAGGAATTTTTCCACTGAATCGTAATTACCCAGGTGCAACATTGGTGGAACGATCTTTGCTACCCGCTTCCATGATAGCATTACGACGAGCATTTAATGATTGAGTTATTGCAATTGGTATTTGAATTTGACATCTATGAAGTTGTGAATGAATAACGGAATCTTAATTGTTATAAAGGTGTTTATTGTGGGTTTAAATGAATTAACGTTCACGGGATTTTACAAATCTTTGATTAAAACCGAGAAAAGAGTCGTATCTTTCGCAAGATTTTACAAAATTAAGCGGAAACCGTGAATGAAAAATTAATTGACATTTCGAGTATGATTAAGTTGATTGTTGGTTTGATTGGTTTGATTGGTTGTGTTTGTTGTGTTGAGTAATTGTCCTTTTAGTCCGAATTAAAGTCTACAAATTCCAAAAAAAACTGAAAAATGCCAATAAATCATAGTAAATGATGGTTTTGGGCCTCGAAAAATCCGTAACCAGCTAAAGGGTGTTACACAAGCGTGAAGCGCGTGCTTATCTGTTTTTCATCATGTTCGATTTGAGAGGTCACGGGCCTGAACGGCATTACGGAAACAAAAAGTTATTACAGATTTAGTCTCACACTAAAACCTTTATTTCTCCACACCAATATTTCAGACAAACCAGTGCAATTTGTCAAAAACGCAACGAATCTGGTGAAAAAACGCATCAATAAATTAATTGGGCAGAGTAACTCTAGTCAAAGCCCTCCCACGAATGAATGTCTTAAAAACGCAACCTGTTAGTCAAAACGCAATGACTTTAGCTCAAAAAGCAATGATCCAATCCAAAACGCAATACTTTTGTCAAAACGCAACACTTTTGTCAAAACCAACGACTGTTTGTTCAAAACGCATACATACCTTTTTCAAAACGCAGACGATTTTTTTGTCAAAACGCAACGACTTTCTTGTCAAACGCTAACGACGAACACATCCTTTCAGTTAGGCAAACAACGCAGCAAGAAAAAAATCTTCAAACGTTTCTTAGTAAGCTACGATTGAGTATATAATAACCACTTAGTACTGATGCATTGAAGTGATCTAATCCCAAAAGTACAAGTCTTTAAACACATTTAACCACAGTAAACAACACACACACAAAATGATGATTTTTTCTTTGAGCGTTTTTTTCTTAATATTTATCGAACCGTGACAAAGAAACAAAACAACAAAAAACCCCACTAAATTCAATCACTAAACACCCAATTAGCTACTTGATTACCTTTTTACATGTATATCCCAATGTATTTAATCCATTACACAACACTAATCTATACCAAGATGCTAGAAAATGAGAAGAATCTTAGAGAGAGAAAAGGTAGAGAAGAACAAGAAGATTAATAGAAAAATGGAACGTTACAAGTTTATGAAAAGTAAACCAACACCCTTACACCAAGTGTGGTGAAGGGATTTAATACCCTACCTCTAGTTGGCTCATGGCATTCTTAACGGCCGTGCTTGCTAACTTGGGCTTTCACCGCCGACAACAGCAGTACATATTATGATTACAATTGCAAGCCTTGAACCGACTCAGCCAAATACTAACAAGACCTATTTGACTTAATGAGACCGATAACATTCTTGTTTGACTTAATATAATTAAGGCTAACATCAACAAACTTCAAATCCGTCATAGATGAGTAATTTATGATGAATTTATCGAGTCGATGATAAGTTGAAGTGGGTTTGTGAATTTTGAGAGCGCTTTAGTATTCGAGTGTATTAGAATGATCTTGATGTAGTCGAATATGCTTATATAGGTAAAAAGTAAACCTATAATAATAGGAAACTGTTTACCAACCAAGAATTTTGCTCAGTAGTTATAACTCCAACGGTAACAAGCAACACTAATTTTGCCTGGCAGCACTAATTTTGCCTGGCAGCACTAACTTTTGCCTAGCAGCATAAAGCAAGTCTGGCAGCACTAACTAACTTCTTACCATGTTTAACCCTTAATACTGGTCCAAAGAGCATCTTTAATTCGCATTCATCCCTTCAAAAACCATCTTTAACAAAAATCTGTGACGCATGCTAAACCAAGCCGTAGCAAGTATAAACTTTTTGTAACCAGCAGGTACACAAAGTTTGTTCGTTCAAGTAGTAAAAGCTAAGCCTAGCAGTACTAAGAGATATCAAACAGTATTAACTCTGTCTTTAATAATTATACACACTAACATGCCCTATCGATCACAAGCACACTTAGAAATGACTAATAATACATGTGAGAATTCAAGAGGACCATAATTATTGCATCACCTCATGAATAAATGCTTGCCCACCAGAAAAATTAAGATACACATAGCATCTACAGATTAACCTCCGCCATTAAACAGATGCAAGCTACAGATAACATACAAATGCTATGCCGAACCCAGAAAATTAAATCTATTCACATTAAAAGCTTTAGGTAGCAAATCAACTACATTACATTAACAGAGTGTAACTAACCAACTCTATCAGTCTCTTCCTCATAAAGATCAATAAAATATATGCCTACTCTCTATATGCTTTGTTTTAGAATGATAGCCAGGATCTTGATAACACAAATAGCACTCTCTTGTCAACATGGACACATCTTGTAATGCAACAAACAATTGTATCCTAATCTAACGAACTGATTTGGATCCAAACACCATTGACCACAAGAAGTGAGAAGCACGCAATATACTCAGACTCAGTATTGAGTTAAGCCACAATATCTGTTTTCTTACACTGCCAAGAGATAACCTGGAACAACAAATTGACAACACTCCTAGATTTGGATTTCCTGTCTCAAGCTTGGCACCTGCATAATCCACTAAGTCAAAAAAGCTTCCAATATAGAAAGGAGAGTCCTTAGGGGTACCAAAGGCCCAACTTGGTTGACCTTTAAGGTATCTAAAGATCCTCTTTACTGCATTCAAGTGGGAAACTTTGTGCTGAACTATGTGAATCTATGAGCATGCACAAACAAGAAAAGACCAAAAAACTGGTCTAGAGAGATATAAGATACATCAATGACCCAATCAACTGACCTGTATAGAATTGACATCAACATCCTCACCACTCTTCATCTTGTTAAAGCTTGTTGGTTTCTCGATAGGAGTACAAGTTTTGACCTATACTGGAAAAACCCAAATTTCTTCAAGATCTCACAACATACCTTGTCCTGACTAATGTAAATCCCTCACACTTTATCTGCATTGTCTGTAAACCCAAGAAAGTGAAAGTGAGCTCCCCCATTGAATCAATGAAACTTTGTCATTATCTGCTCAAAATTTGTACACAAAGACTTTTTAGTAGAACCAAAGATGATGTCATCTACATATACTTGTACCAGTAGAATATCACCCTTAACTCTCTTTATGAACAAAGTCTTGTCAATTTGTCCTTTGTAAAATCCATTGTCTAGTAGATAGGTAGAAAGAGTCTCATACCAAGCTTTAGGAGCTTGATGTAGACCATATAAGGCTTTCTTTATTTTGTAAACTTTTTCTAGAAATTCTGGATCCATAAAACTTAGAGGTTGGCTAACATATACCTCCTCTTCAATAATGCCATAGAGAAAAGCACTTTTGACAACCATCTGGTACACAAGAACATTCATAAATGATGCAAAGGCAAAAAATAACCTGATTGCTTCAATCTTAGCAACAGGAGCAAAAACCTCATCATAACCAATACCTTCTTCTTGTTTGTATCCTTATGCTACCAGCCTGGCTTTGTTCCTGACTACTATGCCCCTTTCATCTTTCTTATTCCTATATACCCACTTTGTACCAATGGCCTTCTTGCCATAAGGTAAGTCAACTAGAGTCCAAACTTTTTGAATCTTGAACTGAAGCGGCTCTTCTTGCATTGCCTCAACCCAGCTTTCATCATCAAGGGCTTGAGCTATCTTTGTGGGGTTTCCTGTCTGGAGAGAGAAACAGCCAAATAATGCAGTTCTAGAAATCTTGTAATTTGTCATTCTTCTGCGTTTGATGTAGCTCAACATAGCATGTCCCTAGAACTCTCATTGTCATGCCCCTTGTTTGAACTGCTAACTTTGGATCTTAATTATTTGTGCCTTAGGATGGATAGTGTGTACTTTGGTTATGGGAATAGGACTGATATCAGTGGAAGGTTCCATGTTGTTGAAATCAGCCTCTGCACCCACACTCTGATCAACATAAGGATAATTGTAAGTTTCCAAATCATCATCATCATAGGCATTGCCAAAAATGTCAGCACTTTGAATTTCAGTAGTATCCTCTAAATCAGGCATGAGAAGATCATCTGGAAGATTAGTGACATCAATAGGAAAGGAGCCACCAAGAGGAACAAATAATGGTCCACTTGATGGTCCAGAAGGACTGAAAGTTCTTGATGTACTAGCAACATTAACTGGTGTGCTAACAGTATTAAAATTCTTAGTGCTGCTAGTTCTAGTAGCCTTCCCTTAAAGAAGCTGCCTATTACACTGTGCTTCAAACTCTTTTCTAACAGCATCTGAATGCTCTGTAGCCTCCTTCTCTTGATCCATCATCTTATTAAGAGCATCCCTCAAGGCTTGTTCATCCTCACTTGCTGGTTCTTGTACATTCTATTTAACAACAACATCATCAGCTGTATCATCTCCATCCTTTTCATCTGAGCTCTTATAGCTTGAAGAGATAGAAGATCATAATGGGAACACAATGTATTGTTGAGTAGACACATTCTCTTCTTCATTTTGTCCAGCATCAACATTTTTCTTCAAACCTGTATCACCATTAGTTTCTTATGGACCTGCACTTTTGTTAGTTTGATTCCCTGTAGTAACTGGTTGATAATTCATAGAATTTGTTAAAGAATCAATATCAAAAATCCAGTTAGGTCCTTGTCCTACAACATTTGGTTTATTTTCAAGAAAGTTTACATGCAGATTCTCTTCAACTTTTCAGGTTTCAATATTAAATACCCTGAAAGCCTTGCTATTTATAAAGTACCCAACTAAAAAAAACCCTCTACATCCTTGCCGCATCAAATTGCCTAAAGGGACTAGGGTATTTTAGGATAGTAACAGAGGACATATAATCCAAAGGTCTCAGAAACTATACTTGGTAGGTCTGGCCAAATAATAAGTTCATAGAGATGTCTTGTTATGAGACTTGTCACCAAAACTCTATTCAGGACATACAAGCATCTATAAAACTGCTTTGCCCAAAATAAAGTATGTAGAAGTGGAGACTGCTACATAGTCCAAGCTACCTCATCAGCGGTCCTAATCTTTCTCGTCAGCAACTCATTTTGTTGGTGGAGTTTCATGCAACAACTAAATTCCCTTTTTAATCCTTTTAATCACATAATCTTCATTTCTTGTTTTTTTGAATTTTGTCCCATTATCACACCTGATTACTTTAACCTTATGGTTTAATTGGTTTTCTATTTCTGTTATAAATCTCTTAAGAATCCCACTAGTCTCATCCTTAGAGGCTAAGAAGAAAACCCAGCTAAACCTGCTAAAGTCATCAGTCACTACAAGGCAATATGTCTTATGGTTGATACTCCTAACAGATGTTGGACCAAATAAGTCCATATGCAACATCTGTAAGGGTTGGCTGATAGAGCTCATAAGTTTAGCCTTACAGGAAGCCTTGTGTTGCTTTCCCTTCTGACAAGCAACACAAGTATGGTCATTGTCAAAAATCTTTGAAGGAAGACCTCTTACAAGGTTTCCCTTCACAAGTTTATTCATTGTTTTAAAATTCACATGACCCAGCCTCCTATGCCATAATTTAGACTCATCAATTGTGGCTTTTGCAAACAAACAAGTTAAATCTCCAGAAGGAACAACATTCTTTAAATCAAAGCTGTACATATTGCTTTGCCTGGGAACTTTAAGTAGTACTTGGCTTTCATCAAGCAGCTTAAAATCAGGAGACAAAACAAGACATTCAGTTTCAGTGAAAAGAACACTGTTTTTCTTATCACACATTTGTGAGACAGAGAAAAGATTAAACTTTAGTTCTTTGACAAAAAATATATCTTCAAAGTCTAACTTATTTGTTCTTATCTTTCCTTTTCCTGTTATCTTACCACCTCTAGCACTTCCACCAAAAGCAACAAAACCTTCATCAATGTCTTGATAGTTAGTAAGGAAGTCTTTGTTCCCTGTCATGTGCCTGGAACATCCACTGTCAAATATTCCTTTGTTCTTTAAAGCTTGTTGTGGATTTCCCTGCATAAAAGTAAGAGAGTCAATGTCTCTTGGGGAACCAAGCCACTACTGACTTGAGTCTACCTTGTGGATCTATATAATTTACTCTTTTTGAGACCCATGATCCACTATTGTCTTTAGAGACATTGTTTGAATCAGTCATTTTAGGTCTCCAAACACAACCTTCTGTGGCCTTAACAGCAGTGACCCCAATTCCCTTAACAGTACTAACTGCTATTTGCCCAGCAGTATTAACACTATTTACTATGACAGTATTAACCTTTTTCATTTGAAATCCTGGTATTTGGTGCTGTTGATTTATAAAAAGACCTTCTAATAGGTGAATGAGACTTATGAAAAGCATTTTTTTTAATTTTAAAACATTTACTCTATTTGTATGGGTAGCAGTATTAACTGGTCTGAATGTACTAGTTGATGTTGTTGCTCTTAGAGAGCTTTGCTTGGCAGCACTAACTGATACTCTTCCGGACCTTGTTAAGACTGTAGATGGAACAAATTTATTTTGATGATTTATTCTCTGAACACTATTCTAAACTAGTCTAATTTCCCTTTGACTAGTATTCTTTCCCATATTTTTCAAAATAGACTTTTTAGCCATTTTCTTTTTATGAAAATCATAGTCTTTTATTAGATGGCTGTAACTGCCACAAACAAAACAAGCTTTCTTTGTAAACCCAAATCCTAATCCCAGTTTTTGAGTCATTTTCTCATTCTAATCTCTTCTATCTACCTTAGGATTTTGAGTGATTATCCTAGGTTTTTCAGCTTGTTTAGGTTTAACAGATTTATTACTTGCATTAGTAAACTCAATCCTTTTAAGACTAGGTTTTTTTGTTTCTTACAAATCATTAGATTGAAAAATGTATGCATCATCACTAACCTACTCTTCAATGATAACTCCACTAGGCCTAACAGATTCAACTCTAGGCATTTCAACACTATAATTGCTAGGTGGAGTGATATTTGTTTCAACTTGAGACACACTAGCACTAGTCTTATTTACTGTAGGCCTATAAACAGAATCATCCAATCCTACAAAAGATAGATCAGCTAGTGGAGGCATGTAATTCCCAGTTAAAGGAGGAGGAACATCATGATATCCATTATCCTTTTTGTACCTATCATTTGTTTGATTGTCATATCTATTACTTGAATGACTATCAAATACACTATTAAATAATTCACTACCACTTGAATCATTTTCATTTAATTAATCTCCATATCCTAGACCAGTTTTATCTTTAGCACTCAATTAACTATTAATCAGTTTATTTAAGTTTTTAGAACAAGATTATACCTCTATGTCAGACCTTGACGAGT